>CM067306.1:10813235-10913235 GCA_034231615.1 Meghimatium bilineatum
ACTACTACTGCAACTGATGCTACTACTACTACTACTGCAACTGATGCTACTACTACTACTATTACAACAACAACAACTACTACTACTACTACTACAATTATTACTACTACAGCTACTACTATTACAACTACTACTAATACTACTATTACTACTACTGCTACTGCTTCTTCTACTACAACTACTACTGCATCTATAACTACACTCAACATTATCATATCTTTTCTACTACTAAAAACATCGTAAAGCAATCACACAATACCTGTGCCAAGCCCTGACAGATTCTGCAAGCAATTAACAAGCTATAACTCTCTTCAGCCGCAAGTGGAATGGCCAACGATATCAATGAGGTTGCCAGTTGCCCAAATCCAAAGATCATTGTCCCTCCAAATCGTCCGGACAAATACCCACCTAATATTTGGGTACTGCAATATCCGTAGTAAAATGCGCTTAATACCAAATATTGTTGATATTCCGACCATTGAAATTGTGGTATCTGGAAAAAATCATATTGGCAACATCGTCATGTACAAACTAATATAACATAATAATTTAAGTATATCGTGTATATAACTGTATCAATTGTCCAATAATAAAGTGAAGTTTTATGTGGCTTTTCTTCCTGGACACGTGGGTGTTGAGGGAAACAAAAACGCAGACAGCCTTTCCATAGTAGTCACGGTGATTAGTAACAGTTCAATAGACAGTGCTGGTATTTTTAATGCAATCATGGAATTGAACCAGTAGGAAGATATGGGGAATATTTCTTCTTCCGTTTCTATGAATAGACAAGTTGTTAGTCGTCATATTCTCAAAACAAGTTCATATGTGCACCGAACTTATGTTCAGTATGTCCTTCAGCATGTGATAACTGACATGTGGTAGACAACATGTGATAACTTACATGTGGTAACTAACAACATGTGATAACTGACAACATGTGGTAACTAACAACATGTGATAACTGACATGTGGTAGACAACATGTGATAACTTACATGTGGTAACTAACAACATGTGATAACTGACAACATGTGATAACTGACATGTGGTAACTGACAACATGTGATAACTTACATGTGGTAACTAACAACATGTGATAACTGACAACATGTGATAACTGACATGTGGTAACTGACAACATGTGATAACTGACATTTGGTAACAGACAACATGTGATAACTGACATTTGGTAACAGACAGCATGTGGTAACTGACATTTGGTAACAGACAACATGTGGTAACTGACAATTCCGAGAATCCAAACAGATGGCAACGTTTTGGAAAAAATGTCACCTGCATAATAATAATTAATATTGTATAGATTGTATCTCATCGCTAGTAAAATGTGGACAGTCGGCTTTCGAATTGCCGGTATTTTAGAGCAGATCGGGTATGTGAAACAGGCCCAATAAATGCCCTACAACGCTCACCAACTATCAACTACAACCGAATACCTCAATCACTCGCGGAGATCACCAAGATTAAGTGGGTATAATGTTATCTTTGCTCTGACAAGGTCGTAGATTCGAAATAGAGCCGCGTCGTCTTGTTAACAATGCAATTTTTGGGGGGATTACCTTTGATAATTATGTCAGATGACACTGCGTCTTGTATACCTTTTCATGATTTGTGAAGTTAATCTACGTCTTGTCAGATTTTTTATGATTATGCGGAAAATAATGTTGATTTGGTAATGGTGATAATGGTAATGATAGTCACGACTACGATATTGTGATGATTATTATTGTAATGGCAAATGTGATGACAATAATGTCGATGATGATGACAACAAATACAATGATAGTAATTAATATGATGTCGTATATGATTATACAACTGTTTAGTAATTAATATGATGTAGTATATCATTATACAGCTGTTTAGAACCGGCAATTAATATGATGTAGTATATGATTATACAACTGTTTAGTAATTAATATGATGTAGTATATCATTATACAGCTGTTTAGTACCGGTAATTAATATGATGTAGTATATCATTATACAGCTGTTTAGTACCGGTAATTAATATGATGTAGTATATCATTATACAGCTGTTTAGTACCGGTAATTAATATGATGTAGTATATGGTTATGCAACTGTTTAGAAGGTGAAAACTAGTAATAGCTGCAACATTCCAGCAGCAGTAATACCAGTAGTGGTTGTGGTAATGATGGCAAGTCCGTAGATTAAGTGGGTTAATCCAATATCACATTCACTACTAGGAAGCAGGCCAAGAATCTGGCAACCCCCCCCCCCTCCCCGAATAGTGGTGTTCCAAAGAAAAAGATCATTAATAAACTCATAAAATCGAGAAAATATTTATTTATTACCCCGTCCCACAGCTCCGCGTACCGATGACACGTCTACGAATCTGAAAAGAAGTAATTTTGGCTAATATGTGATACTTGTACAGTCTACCAACCTGATTGCTCTTAGCGCCTACATGTTTTCTCCAGGTACCATTTGATAATATTGAGCTATTCATTCCGGGGTAAACCATTTCCAAGATGGCGATGTTGATGGACATACGCAGTGAAAACATGCACACAAATCCCCAAAATGACCAGAAGGCTAATACAAACCTGGCTGGTACGTAAAAACAACTTTTGTCTGAGGAATACATAAATTAAAAGAAGATTACACTACAATTGTGTACCATATGGCTACATGAAGTTGAAATACAATTTTTACATTAAAAAAATACACGAAATAGTCGTTTCAACCAGTAGGTCTTTATGAAGTACGAGTTTTAATCAAGAGTATCATTTTGAAATGTGTTTGTAATATGCTTATTGGACAAGACTCACAGTTGAATAGAAGTGCAACATCAATATTTATTGACGAAAGCTTGGAATATTCATTGACCAATGAAAGACTACCAGAGTGAATTACTTATATTTGTTATTGAGATTGTGTTTTGCATTATCATACTATTCTGCGTATTATTGTTAATGCCGGATTATGAGCCCAAAAAATAACTAGAACATACATATTGGACAGCTGTAACATAATTCTTTCTAGGTTAATGGTGGTAGGCCTATAGTATATAATTAATTCATAAACTTTGATATGAATATTGTATTTACGTACCCACATCATTTGCATGCATATCCTAATTTTTTAACTATTATTTTATCAGATCAAAACTTATGCAACTGCTAACTTTATATGACATGCTAACTGTAGATGACATGCTAACTTTAGATGACATGCAAATTAACTCCTGAAATGACTACTGTCGTAACAGTCTGTCTTGGTAATCCACTATAAATAGATAATACATGTGATATGCTAAAAATCACCCTTATGTTGGAAGTGACACTTGCATGAGAGAGCACATAATTAGGAAAAAAATCATGGTTAACCTTCCATAATTGAAGTGTGCCTTTGAATGACGGAGAGTGCGTACCAGGCTGCACACACCAGCGTCCATGAACATGGATAAGAGCTACCAGGCTGCACACACCAGCCTTCATGAACATGGATAAGAGCTACCAGGCTGCACACACCAGCCTTCATGAACATGGATAAGAGCATGGATGGTATGGACACCTCTTACATGACAGGATGCTTAGAATGATATTTGAAGCTTGTGTGACAGGATGCTTAGCAGGATATTTGACGCTTGTGTGACAGGATGCTTAGCAGGATATTTGACGCTTGTGTGACAGGATGCTTAGAATGATATTTGACGCTTGTGTGGCAGGATGTTTGGCAGGATATGTGACGCTTGTGTGACAGGATGCTTGGCAGGATATTTGACGCTTGTGTGACAGGATGCTTGGCAGGATATTTGACGCTTGTGTGACAGGATGCTTAGCAGGATATTTGACGCTTGTGTGACAGGATGCTTAGAAGGATATTTGACGCTTGTGTGACAGGATGCTTAGAAGGATATTTGACGCTTGTGTGATAGGATGCTTAGCAGGATAGTTGAAGCTTGTGTGACAGGATGCTTGGCAGGATAGTTGAAACGTGTGTGACAGGATGCTTGGCAGGATATTTGAAGCTTGTGTGACAGGATGCTTGGCAGGAAAGTTGAAGCTTGTGTGACAGGATGCTTGGCAGGATAGTTGAAACTTGTGTGGCAGGATGCTTGGCAGGATAGTTGAAGCTTGTGTGACAGGATGCTTGGCAGGATAGTTGAAGCTTCTGTGACAGGATGCTTGGCAGGATAGTTGAAGCTTGTGTGACAGGATGCGTGGCAGAATAGTTGAAACTTGTGACTCACATTTTGCATATTGCGAAAATGTAGAAGTCACAAAACACTGTATGATTTATTATGTCTTAGTAAAATGCTTCTCAAAGCAATGGATACACTGATCAGAGTAGTTTTCTGGGTATAACTTTCAGGAGGAACCATCTCATCACACAAATGAAGTAGGAGACAATCATTAATAATTTATGCGGATTGAAACAAGCACCACTCACATCATAAAAAGTTGAACAAGTGTAGTCTAGTACTAACAAATAATTCTTTTTTCCTATTGTATGTTCATCTACAATATATATTTTGATTTTCTGCTGTTCATGTGAATTACTTACTGTTTGTGTTGGAGTCCAAAACTGCAACCTATACACCGAACCAAATATATAAGGATGACACACACTTTGGAAGAACACATTTCTAACAGACAGGAACCGTGGAGAGACATTACTTACTTAAAATAAACACCAGAAAATTCACTATAAGAAACCAGTCATATCTGGTTATACTCATCATGTCAATGATATTTTCTTTATTTCTGGTTTGAATGTGAATAATGATATGCACAATAAATATTCAGAAAGCATGTGTATGAAATGTGTGTATAAAATTCATCTGATTAATCTCACACATTCAGAACGATGACTAAAGATAACACAACAAATTGGAGACAGATCTACAAATGTGTGGTGTGATTTTAAATCTGATGTGTGTATGAATGATTGTAGTGTGTGCTTACATTATTTACTGAAATGTCATGGTAGCATAAAACATTTGAGTACTAAGCCTACAAATGAATTGAATGTTTACATTTCTGATCTTTCAATGCATCCGAATAAATCTAGCATTTCTTTACAAAATGAGGTTGATGTGTCTAATGAACAACATTTACATCTTGGAATATGACATCCGCCGTGGAAAAAAACAATATCAGCATTTGAAATGCAATACTATAGACGTCCTAAGAATCTTTCATGGACAGAAAGACACACTAATGCAGACGTCTATAGAGCCCTGAGCTTAGACGATTAATTGTGAAGTAAAAACATTCAAGGAAAGAGAACACAAGGAATACTAAGCTGGATTACTAGATATCAAAATATGGCAATGTGGGAGAATTAATTGTTTACACAGAACCTATTTACTTACAAAGTTATAGTGAAAACAACGATTTACAATAACAATCCACGTACAAATATGGAGTACATCAGCACACACAAAATATATCTGCCATGATTTCGTTTCTATATTTAATAATAGAAACGGACTATACCCGGTAATGTTAGATATTATCATAATACTCCCATGACCACACCTGCTCGTACACAAAGAAGTAGTTTGTGATGTTCAAAGCTCTTCCTTAGCAACTCTAAATATGGCGTTTAGTACTGGGAACTAGCCAAAATGTTCGTAAAAACCCCTCCCATCGATGTATCACAAAAAGGCCCTCAAATTGTCCTTCAAATAGTTTAATTTACTGCAGAAAAAGCATTTAAAAACAATTATGATGAAACCCCCCCCCCCTTCCTTACGGTAATCATATCTATGGCCCTGTTAGCACATGATTGTGATGTCTGCATGACTTTCTGTCATGTTTCTATATGAATACTTCAGTTGGCAACTCTCCTCATTAATTTATTGTTGTTTCATACATATATAAAAATTCATACAATTCCGTCATATATTTTCATTTCTGCACTCAAAATTAGAAACAGACCATACACCGAATCCTAACGTTACACAAATTGTAGCTTCTTAGCAAACATTCCATTACAATATCTTGAAAACTATGATAAGTGCCGCAGTGAAACTGTATACGATTACATATCTACTTATGTTATATGTTTTTAAGTGCATATTTTGTTTGTATATTAGCGAAAACATGTTTTCCGTGCTATGTACCATCATAGAAACAACATGATTTTTCCCCCCACACAATGAGGAGTCGTTAGCAACGTCACTGATCAAAATCATCGGGAGATAACTGATTTTTCGGAGAATTTACAGAGTGAGTTCATTAAGTTAGCTCAGTACGTCATTCGTATCAATATGCAATACATCGATTACCGATAAATTAGGTGTATGTCTGCATCATTACCACTAACATCTATATATGCAGAGGAATAGATACATGCCCATGTATTTTGAATAATCTATATTCGTCTCCACTCCACTCTGATCGTATCTATATACAAGTTCCCACTAATCGTATCTGAAGATATGTCCATACTGGTCGCATCTATAGAAGTGTTCACACCAATCGTATCTATGGACGTGACCACACTAATCGTATCTATGGACGTGACCACACTAATCGTATCTATGCACGTGACCACACTAATCGTATCTATGCACGTGACCACACTAATCGTATCTATGGACGTATTCACAATGGACAATGATTCTATTGGTGTGTTTTATCTATAGACGTGACCACGCTAATAGTTTGAAGTCGTCCAAAACATGAACTGATAATCAAACAAGATTATTGTCTGAATAAATTAACTCATAGTCATTGGGGGCTGTGCAGTAACGTCCTCAGCCTCCATCTATCATACGTATAGTAGTTCTCATACATGTCATGTTACGTGTGTCGATGTCTATCACTAGTATTAGCTATATATTATCAGATTGTTCACCACATCGGACACCATTCGTGAACACAATGACATCATTTGTGAACATAATAACACCATTCGTGAACACAATGACATCATTTGTGAACATAATGACATAATTCGTGAACACAATGATATCATTCGTGAACATAATGACATCATTCGTGAACATAATGACATCATTCGTGAACATAATGACATCATTCATGAACACAATGACATCATTAGTGAACACAATCACATCATTCGTGAACATAATGACATCATTCGTGAACATAATGACATCATTCGTGAACATAATGACATCATTCGTGAACACAATGACATCATTCGTGAACACAATGACATCATTCGTGAACACAATGACATCGTTGGTGAACACAATTACATAATTCGTGAACACATGACATCATTCGTGAACACAATGACATCATTCGTGAACACAATGACATCGTTGGTGAACACAATTACATAATTCGTGAACACAATGACATCATTCATGAACACAATGACATCATTAGTGAACACAATGACACCATTCGTGAACACAATGACATCATTCGTGAACACAATGACATCGTTGGTGAACACAATTACATAATTCGTGAACACAGTGACATCATTCCTCCGGAATGGTAAATAACATGTCATATGACTTGTTTGGTCACTCCTCGACCCTGATGATTTATCTGTGATGATTTATCTCTGATGATTTATCTCTGATGAAATCTTAAAATGGGCTTACCTGTAGATCGTGGTAACAGTGTACTATTCTCATCTTTGTTAACAAAGTCATCCTCTGACTTGGAACTAAAGCTAAGCGTCCTGGTCAACTTATCTCTACAAGTGCTCTCTACCGACTCTGGCAATGGCTGTTCACCTGGAGTCATCTTTAGTCAATCTAAAAGTATTGTTTTTGAAAGAGTATTTAGAAATGTTTTATTAAATAATCCTTCAAAAACAGGCACAAATTTAGATTAATTTACAAACATAACTGAGTCGACTTCGTGAATTATAACAGTCGGTTTCAAAACATTTGCTGATCTCTAAATAATAACTATAACATGACTATAATTTGGCTTAAACTCATAAAATTGTGCGTGCACCCTAATAATCATAATTATCTTCCATAAATTATTTCTTACAACTAACTGAATAAAATAATAAATTTATATTATTCGCGCTGTAAAATAATGCACGTAAGAGACTGTAAATTAGTCTATTTATTGTATGTCTATTGCTTTATATATTGTTTGATCCACAATACAATGTGAATGTGTTTTTTTTGGACCTTTTTCAAACAGTTTATTGGTTCTATTATTGTATTAGTGACTATTTTTTTTATTGCTGACCATTTTTATTGTATTGGTGACCAGTTTTATTGGTGACCAGTTTCATTGGTGACCAGTTTTAATGGTGACCAGTTTTATTGGTGACTAGTTTTATTGGTGACTAATTTAATGGTAACTAGTTTTATTGGTGACTAGTTTTACTAAAACATTTTTGTTATTGAATAGTTTGACTGATTTCGAGTTATATTTTTGATTAGTTTACTGATCTCCAGTTCTGTTGGTGACCAGTTTTCCCGATGCCCAGTTTTACCGATGTCCAGTTCTGTTGGTGACCAGTTTTCCCGATGCCCAGTTTTCCCGATGTCCAGTTCTGTTGGTGATCAGTGTTTCCGAGACCAAGTTCTACTGGTGATTAGTGTTATTTATACCCAATTCGATTGGTGATTAATAATTAGAGATACCCAGTTCTGTTGGTGTCTAATTGGTCTTCAGTTCTACTGATGAGTTATTTAAGTTCGGTTTTTCCTTTATGGAATAATGTACATCATTTGCGACATCCATATGAAAAATGTAATTGTTAAGAATTTTCACATTAAAAATGTTATTATTACAAATGCTAACATGGGCAATTAATAGTTATAAATTATATTAATAATTATTAAATTATAATAATGAAAAATTTAATATCTAAGAATTTCCGTGTGAAAAATGTAATATTTAATAATGTCAGCATACAAAATGTCATAGTTTAGAGTCCACATACAAAATGTCATAGTTTCGAGTTCACATACAAAATTTCATAGTTTAGAGAGTCCACGTGAATTTTAATAGCTACAAAAGTGAGCATGCATGTACTGCCTCTTTTCTATTGTCGTTATGCACTGAGTTTAGATACCTTAGATTCAAGTCTGTCTCCTCTCGAAATACCGAAAACACTAGCTTGTTCTGGACAGTAGATCCATGCAACTAGATAATTTTAAGCAGTAATATTTAGCAACCGTTAGACAAGTGCTGACACCAATCGATTTAGTCTTTTTCATTAGACAAGTACTAATACTAATCGTTTTAGACCTTTCCAAACACGGACAAGTCATATAATTGCCCCAGAAATTGAAAAATTATTGTCTCCATTGAGCTCAACTAAGTGATGTGAGGATGGGACTCTGTCCATTCAACAGAGGCTGCAAATTAAGATTTCTCGGGCCATCCCATTTGTCGATCAGAGCCATAGTTCTGTCCTAGCAAGCACAAGCGCTGAAGTCGGAGATACCAAGCCGAGAGGCACACCAGAAACCATGGTATCACGCAATCCATCTATTTAACATATCTGCAAGACAAATTACTTGCTGTGAAGACACACTAAACTACGAACGAGAAGAAGAAGATTGACTGTCAATGAAGGTAGCAGTAACACCTTGGATTTTTTACATTCGTCCTGGAAGTAACTAGTATATATATATATATATAATGTTATAAGCAGAATGCCTGCAGTATTGATTAATTTCATGGTAACATTTCACAAATTTAGCAATATTGAATTGCCACCATACATACAATCTTTGGGCCCTTGCAAAAAAAATATATCACTCAGTTCCTCTTTTGCAAAGTTGTTGCAGGTCTTGTGCATTTATGCCTGTTGATTTTAATTCATTCATAAATGTTCTTCTGAGCGTTGTTTTTGGTCTTCCATGTTTTATTTTCACGTCTGGTGTCCACATAAAGGTTTGTCGTAGAATTGTGTCTTCCTTTATTCTAAGTATGAGGCCGATGTATGTCCACTTACGTTTTCTGATGATGTTCGTCACGTATTCTTGTTTTATCTCCTCTCTTAGTATGTTGTTTGATCTGAAATCTTTCCAATTAGTATTTGTGATTTTTCGGAGACATCTATTCTCGAAGGCAACTAACTTCTTATCCTAATTGCGGTAGATTTCCAACTTTCACATCCATATGTCAATGATGGAATCACACTTGCATTGAATAGTCGCAGTTTGATGTGTTTACTTGCGATCTTTGATCTCCATATGTTTGAGAATTTGTTAAAGGCGTTGGAGGCGAGAGCGATTCGATTCTTGATTTCTGAGTTGGTATCCCCGTCTGCTGTTATCTTGCTTCCCAAATATACGAAATTTGAAACGTTGTCTAGTATATTATCATCAAGTTTAATTGATTCTGTCAGGCCGGTAAAGTTCATGGTTTTTGTTTTATCTGTGTTTATTTCAAGGTCTATCTGTTGTGCAAAAAATTTGAGTCTTTCTGTTTTTTCTTGGAGATCTTGGTGTGTTGAGCTCAGGAGAGCAATATCATCTGTGAAGGTTAGATCTTCCAGGGTCTTGTTGTTTACCCATTTGATTCCTATTTATTTTTGGTTTGTGCATTTCCTCATCACCCAGTCAATCGCGAAGCAAAATAGTATTGGGGATAAAACACATCATTGTTTTACTCCCGTTGTTACTGGGTACCAGCTGGAAAAACCACTTTCTGTTCTTACATAACAAGCCGTATCGGAATAAAAAGCTTACATGATAGTGATATATTTCGTCGGTATGCCGTAAAGAGTATGAACTTTCAAGAGAGATAAAAAAATATGATTGTCTTTAGTGATAATAAATATGAAGTCTGGTTCAAGGTCATATATCGGGTGGTTGGGGTGGACGTGGCGTATCCAACACTGTTTAAAATACATACAATTCCTCAAAAACTAAGAAAAGAGATTTTAGCCTAAAATCCCCCCACTTCCCCTATTTTATTTTTAGCATCAGAGGTCAACAAATCACAGAAACAGATTTGCTGACGACACCATTCTCTCAAAAAGAAACGGAGATGGTTTAAAGCAAAATTACTATAAAAATACACCATACAGTGAAGCCCAAAACACACCACACAGTGAAGCCCAAAACACACCACACAGTGAAGCCCAAAACACACCACACAGTGAAGCCCAACACCGGTTTTTACATATGAAGAAAACAAAAGCTATGACAACGGTTACAATGAAAGCACAACCAAAAATTTCAGAACAAATTTCCAGATTTGGACACAAACTCAGGAGACCGTCAACTACTGAATTTTTCACGTTAAAGAGTTGCAGGAAGGGATTTTGCAGCTGTTTTGCATACGTCACGTACAGAGTTAATTTTTTTATTTACTCTCCGACAGAAAATAAACAACCAGATCTTACCGGGGATAGAACTCTGGATCTCACGGGCGCGAGACCAACGTTCTTAACCTCTCGGCCATGCTGCGCTGTCTAAATCAAGAGAAGAATTGCAACATTTAAACTTTCCCCATTTTTTTTTCTTTGCAAAGTATCATAGCCAACATCACATCCAAACTTTATATGATCAGAACTAAAATATTTTCAGTGGCATATACGGATGTGAGACATGGATATAAATAAAATAGAAAAGAAAATAGCTGTTTTCGAAATGAGATGTTACAGAAGAAGTTTACGTATACCTTGACAGCTAAAAAGACAAAATCAAGAAGTGTTAAGATCAGTAAACGTCGAAGAGGGCTGGTAACTTAACAACATCTTAACAAGAAAGCTGTGGGTTTTTTTAAAAATAAAGAGATAGCCGCATGGAAAGATTAATACCTGAAGGCAGAGTTAACGGCAACAGGGGAAGAGGGCGACTAAGACGACAATAGTGTAGTGATATATCAGATTGTTTAAACATGTCTCTAGCTGCAACAGGTCAACTGGCCCAGAATCGCGGAGTGCTCAGAATCCATAAGGAAGACCACGTTCTGGAAAGTATATGTCACATGATGAAATTCTCTTTCTCACTTAATTCATGTCAAAATAGAACTAAGAAATAAAATCAAACTGACTCTCTAAGAAGAAGTAATGAGAATTACAACATTTAATTCCATTTCACTGCTTAATTCTTTGGGTGAGAAAGAGTCCATTTTGGCTAAGATCCGAAATACAGACAGAGCATGGCAGTAGATTGAAAGCACAGGTGAACGAGGCAAAGGTAGGGAAGTGCACATGTCTAGTCCAGACCCCGGATGTGTTTGGCAACGTTTCAGATGAAAGTGACCTCATCTATATGGACGTATTAAAGATAATTTTACTTCACAGTCTTTGTTGTCCAACACGGACTACTCAGACAAAAATGGGTTCGGTATCCACGGGCACAAGGAGGAATTGTATCGTCTTACACGGGCAACGATTCAATGACTGCGAAGCATCTTTCCCGTAGATAGAGACACAGTGTAACATACAAACCGTCCAGTAGATGGTTTCTTCAAATGGAATTGCAGTAAGTCGAATTCTCCAAGATATGAAAGAATTGCAGCAAGTCGAATTCTCCAAGATATGAAAGAATTGCAGCAAGTCGAATTCTCCAAGATATGAAAGAATTGCAGCAAGTCGAAGTCTTCAAGATATGAAAGAATTGCAACAAGTCGAAGTCTCGAAGATATGAAAGAATTGCAGCAAGTCGAATTCTCCAAGATATGAAAGAATTGCAGCAAGTCGAATTCTCCAAGATATGAAAGAATTGCAGCAAGTCGAAGTCTTCAAGATATGAAAGAATTGCAACAAGTCGAAGTCTCGAAGATATGAAAGAATTGCAGCAAGTCGAAGTCTCCAAGATATGAAAGAATTGCAGCAAGTCGAAGTCTCCAAGATATGAAAGAATTGCAGCAAGTCGAAGTCTCCAAGATATGAAAGAATTGCAGCAAGTCGAAGTCTCCAAGATATGAAAGAACTGCAGTAAGCTGAAGTCTCCTAGGCATGAAAAACATCTCTCACAAAATGGAATTGTAGTAAGCCGAAGTCTCCTAGGTATGGAAGAATTTCAGTAAGCCGGAGTTTAATTGGTAAAAATAAAGCTCTCACAAAGTCCACTTCTAACATAGGAAGTAACAGCAAGTTAGTCGTAATTTCTGAAATCTAAATACACAAACAAACACTGAATTAAAGCTCAACTTATTATGTGTTTTGTCCGTGTCAGCTTTTGTAAACATTTTAATTTCTTCATTTTTGACTATATTTTACCATAAATTTGGCAATAAATAGTCAAACTATTTGGCAACCCTGCTAAGTGGCACATTTAAAGTGTGTAACAGCTATAAAACACTACAGAGATGTGTTACTACAACACACAGATTTACGAGCACTAAAACGACATCGCTATACCCTGCGTTATCAGAAATCAATTGATTAAATTTCAAGTAGGGGCCTACGTTTTATCATATTAGGCATACGTGTCGAGAAAACCAATAGGTTTTCTTATATTTCATTTTCATACGTCCGTCCGATCTTCCTGACGTAAATTCATGACACTTCCCTAATTCTATACTGTCTCACAGCCACGTCTCTAATGTGCCAAATAATTGGATCACTATCCATAGATTGCACATTACTCGTCTGATAATGATTATAGGTTATTTACTTTCTGATACTTATTTTATACCTTGAACTTCTAAGACCGTTTGGCTAATGGGAAAAAAGCATTCTTAATGACTCATTTGTTTATTCCCGTGATTTTCATTGGACACTATAATTATATTTTGTGTGACAGTCATTGTGTGTACACAGTGTCACTTATCCTGGATGATCCAACGTTTTCCATAATTTTCATTTGCTGATGCAGAAAGTAAACGTAAAGTGACTAATTATCACTCGCATTAGCCAAAATAGGTGACGTTATTTGGGATCAGTGCTGGCGACAATTCTGGAGAAGGACTTGATTTATGCATCATTTTAGTGTGCAAGAGGTTTCGCATTTCTCTCTTGGGGAGCCATGATTATTAGATAGTCAAGATACCGTAAGTACTTCCTCGTGATGAACCCAGGAAACATAAATCCAGTGACTATTGCTGTGTGCCTGTTCAACACTCATAGGGATCGTTTCCTTGGATGTGGAGGCTGTAGAGTGTAGATGGAATGAGAACTGGATGCAAAAAGACAAGCAATATCTCCAACACCTCTACGAAAACACAAACAGCAGTACTGTCGGCACACAGCGACACAAGGCATCAGCGCATTTAGTCTGTCAGCCAAAATGAAGAAACATTGGAGGGGCCGCCGATGTCAATGTCTCGATATGGGGAGACTATCACTTGTCCTTTTCAAGACTTGAGTGTATGAAAATTGTATGATCAGAACTGAATGGGTTACTCTTCTCGAAAATGCGCAGAGCATTTCATGGATTTACTGTCCTGGTCACGCTGGGATAGGGGAAACGAAAGAGCTGATGTGTTCGCTGGTAAAGCTTTGGTGAACGGCACCGAGATAAGAAGAGACAGGATTGAATTGATTAGAGCAGTCATGGATACCCTACGAGAAGACGAGGAGGAAGTCGAACGTGACAATGTACATATTCAGAGAATGGTAGAAATGGGAGTGACTAGAGGTGATGGGAGAAAGTGCTCCATCTCCGGAAAGATCAGAAGAACGCGTAATCAGAAACTGACTGAGACACTGAACTTATACACTTTTAGATGGCTGACGGAACGGCAAGCAGAGCATATATGGGAATGCCCCCAGTGCTGTGACGCTTATTCCTAATCAAGAATCTTCTCAAGACAATCTCCAGTCCTTCTAAAGACTATCTCCAGTCCTTCTAAAGACTATCTCCAGTCCTTGTAAAGACTATCTCCAGTCCTTCTAAAGACTATAACGTACTTTTCAAGAATATCTCCAGTATTTTTCGGTTATCACCATTCCTTCTCATGATTAAGCAAGAAGAACATCAGAGAAGACACATCACCATATGAACGTCTATCGATATATCCAACAGTATTCTTGCATCTCCTTACGCGATAATTGCAAGCACAATAAAAATTACAATTAATTTCAGAACAGAAAATTACTATTAGATAAAATGCAAAGACGCCATACTATAACCAGAAGGTACTCTGGTTTTAGAATAACAGAAATGTGTTTCAGCTCATAGAGATTTTACTTTCATTGTAATCAACAAATTATTCAAATAAACAATATGTGGCTCATTCCGCAGTCGTGAAGAGTGTGCACATTTCTGAGGCCGATATTCTCGGTAACACAATTCTCGGTAAGTTTAAGAGGAGCTTTGTTGTTTATTCTCTGTGTGTGATTATCCATTGTAATATTTTATTGAGCGAAATGTTTATCCAGTGGGGCCCATCTCCTCTCTAGTTGTCCTTACAATGTGGTTACATAGATGTGCTTTCTTTCGCGGTTTTCATTGCAATTTACGGACGTTGACATTGCATCACTTTTGAAGATAGCTTATACCATAGCCTCTTAACCTTATAACATAGCATATTAGCCTTATAACATAGCATATTAGCCTTATAACATAGCCTCTTAGCCTTATAATATAGCATATTAGCCTTATAACATAGCATATTAGCCTTATAACATAGCATATTAGCCTTATAACATAGCCTCTTAGCCTTATAACATAGCATATTAGCCTTATACCATAGCCTATGAGCCTTATAACATAGCATATTAGCCTTATAACGTACCCGAATAAAGTGATGATAAAATTACTACTGGACAGAATAAAACACAAGTCCGGAGAAGTAATTGCAGAAGAACAAGCTGGCTCCAGAGCAAACAGAAACATTGTTGAACAAATATTTAATATCAGAATATTAATTTAAAAACACAATCAGCACCACCGTGATCTATACCACACTTTCGTTGATTTTACAGAGGCTTTGGCCATGTTGTGCATGATGGTCTTTGGCACATACGGAGACAATTTAATTTTGACATCACAGTAATAGACATTGATGAATAATTTTATAAAAATACAAGTGTTATTAAACAATACAATTGGAGAGTTCTTTAAATCAAATGTGGAAGTTCGGCAAGGATGTATAATGTCTCCGGTACTTTTCAGCACAGAACACATCATACAGGAGACACTACATGATTACAATACGTCTATATCGGAATAGAAATTAACACTGAAAAGAGCAAGATCTTTGTTAATAGCAGAGACACAGAAGAACATATCAACATCATAATAAATGGATATAAGCTTGAGAAGCTGAATACTTTCAAATACCTCGGGTCTAGCATGTGCTGCGATGGAAAATGAAAAGCAGAATTAAAAATTAAACTGGAGATGACTTTAGCATCTATGTCAAGGCTAACAGTGATTTGGAAAAGCAACATCAGTGTTGGAGTGAAAATCAAACTGTATAAGTCGCTGGTGCTTTCTGTTTTTCTGTTGTGCTGTATGGTTGTGAGAGTTGGACGCTCACTGCGCACATGGATAGAAGATTACAGGCTTTCGAGTACAAATGCTACAGCCAGATGAATTCTACGAATTTCCTATAGAGAACATAAGACAAATTTGTACGTAAGAAATAAAATAGAGATGTATGCAGGTGTACAAGAACCATTTCTTTCAATAGTGAAACGACGAAAACCAGCATGGTTTGGACATGTATGTAGACATTATTCCTTGTCAAAAACAATACGCCAGGGAACCGTTGAAGGTGGAGAAGCAGAGAAGCGCAAATAGAGACATGGACAGACAACATCAAGGTTTGGACAAGACAAGATTTTTCCTTCTCATCTGCATCGTTGAAGATAGAAATCGCTAGATGACTCATGCATTCAGTCATATCATGCACTCAGTCATATCATACGTTCAGTCATATTATACGTTGTCATATCATACGTTCAGTTATATCATACGTTCAGTCATATCATACGTTCAGTCATATCATACGTTCAGTTATATTATACGTTGTCATATCATACGTTAAGTCATATCATACGTTCATTTATGTCATAGTCCTATCATACGTTCAGTCATATATGTTCAGTCATATCATACGTTCAGTCATATCATACGTTCAGTCATATTGTAGTTTCATTACATATTTTATTGCTTAACTATATGTACAATAATTTCATTGAAAGTTGTATAATTATATATGTGGTAGTCTCATGTAAGGAACACCACTGACATATAAAATCTAACGAAGACGGGATGTAAAAGTTAAAAGCGAGACAATAGTTATTTTATAAGGCTAGAAATAAAAAATACATTGTTTGTACACGTTATGAGACATGGGAGTCTGGAGAACACAATCACACAGTACACAATAGAAGGCAAAAAGAATCAACGATGATTACTTGTTAAAATGTTAGATAGTGTGACGTCGTGGCAAAGAGTCAGCAACGGCCTTGATCAAAGAGTCAGCAACTGTCCTGATCATAGAGTCAGCAACATCTCTGATCAAAGAGTTAACAACGGTCCTGATCACAGAGCAGAAACTGTCCTGATCAAACAGTCAGCGACTGCCCTGATCAAAGAGTCAGCAATGGCCCTGATCAAAGAGTCAGCAAAGGCCATGATCAAAGAGTCAGCAATGGCTCTGATCAAATATACAGGGAATAGAGAGTTGTGAAGATCCAAAAATCGTCTAAGCCAATCAGCATGTAACCTGATCATGATGATAGTTGTATTACATTGTACCCACTTAAATTACATTTATCTATTGTCTTGGTAATGAGGAAGTCAGGGATAACGAAAGAGCTGACACATTGGCGGGTAAAGTTATATTGACTGGCAAGTGGTGAGAAGAGACCTTGCTATTTTAATTAGAGCAGTCATGAATACACTGCATAATGATGAGGAGGATGCTGAAAAATACAATATACACGTTCACAGGATGATAGAAATACAATATACACGTTCACAGGATGATATAAATACAATATACATGTTCACAGGATGATAGAAATACAATATACACGTTGAAAGGGTGATAGAAATGGAATGACCAGCTGAAAGTAGAGAAAGTGCACCATCACTGAAAAGACCAGAAGAAGGTACAACCAAAAAAATGAGTGGGGACACTGAGCTTATATACTTTTTTGATGAATGGAAACTTTTAGATGACATATATTTTGACAGAATGGAAAGAAGAGCATTGTTGGGGATGATCCGTGTTCAGTGATGTCGGTTTCTAAACAAGAATTAAAAGTCAATTAAGTGGGCCTACATTTATGGTAGCTTCAGTTACGGGTAAATAAAAGAAATGTTCAGTGGTATTCCGATGTTCTAACTGCCCAGGGCCATTTTCACAAGTGAATGTACAAATTGGTCATCATCATCATCATGTGATGAACGAACAACGCCTGAATGCGATGCATATATATATATATATATATATATATATATATATATATATATATATATATATATATATATATATATATATATATATATATATATATATATATATATATATATACAGACAGACGGGCATACGTACAGACGGACAACAGACAGATAGACATATAGATACATAGACAGGCAGGCAGGCAGACAGACAGACAGACAGACAGATAGACAGCTAGATAGATAGATAGATAGATAGATAGATAGATAGATAGATAGATAGATAGATAGATAGATAGATAGATAGATAGATAGATAGATAGATAGATAGATAGATAGATAGATAGATAGATAGATAGATAGATAGATAGATAGATAGATAGATAGATAGATAGATAGATAGATAGATAGATAGATAGATAGATAGATAGATAGATAGATAGATAGATAGATAGATAGATAGATAGATAGATAGATAGATAGATAGATAGATAGATAGATAGATAGATAGATAGATAGATAGATAGATAGATAGATAGATAGATAGATAGATAGATAGATAGGATAGATAGGATAGATAGATAGGATAGGATATATAGATAGGATAGGATAGATAGATAGATAGATAGATAGATAGATAGATAGATAGATAGATAGATAGATAGATAGATAGATAGATAGATAGATATACAGATATATAGATAGATAGATAGATAGATAGATAGATAGATAGATAGATAGATAGATAGATAGATAGATAGATAGATAGATAGATAGATAGATAGATAGATAGATAGATAGATAGATAGATAGATATACAGATATATAGATAGATAGATAGATAGATATATAGATAGATAGATAGATAGATAGATAGATAGATAGATAGATAGATAGATAGATAGATAGATAGATAGATAGATAGATAGATAGATAGATAGATAGATAGATAGATAGATAGATAGATAGATAGATAAAGGTATGTAGAAATATAGGAAGACAGTGGTGGTTGACTGTGGATGTCCAAGTGGCTTGCGTACTAAAGGAAACAATTCAAATGTTTACAAAACTCGCTACTGTAATTCTGACACACGAGTTATTGGAGGAAGACAGCAAGGAAGGGTACTGGCCACCCCCCCCCCCCCCCAATAGTTGATGTCGCTTATTACATGAAGAGTTATCTTCATCCCCGATAGTAGATTGCTGCCATGGGACCTAAATCTACTTTTACTGTGACTCTAATATAAGCGAAACTTGAAAACAAGGCTACTAAGTGTTGTTAATCACTGGAACCAAACATGAAAACGCCCAAACAAATCGATGTTTTGATCAAAAGGCATTTAGTAATAGCACATGACGAGTATCCAAGTTCACGTAACAGAAAATAGAATATATGCAGGAAATCTGGAAAAATATAAGTGATAACTAGAAATGTAAAATGATAAAGATAGTATACAACAAAGAAAATTGACAGAATGTAAAGCAAAAGAAAGAACAATTGTAGAAGTTAGCATGCTATTTACATGTTGGAATGTTAATCCCAAAAGGCTGGTGTATGCCGAAGTGATGAATATACTGGCTCTTAAGTGCATATCGAGTACGGTCATCCAAGAAGCACTAATTACTGGCAGTCACCCGGACATTACATGCATTTAAATGGAGGAAGACATTAGTTTCCTTGTGGATGTCCTGGTGGAACGAATACAAACTCTAGTCGGGGTAGACATGAAGACTCTCTCATGGAAAGACGACAGAGTACAAATTTGTGCATCTCGTGGGCTTTGTCGATAAAGTCCTCTTATTCACTGCACAAACGACGCAGACGAAGAGGTTGGAAGAATGAAGGGGAATCGCGACAGACGGGTGGTGGGGGGGGGGGGGGGGGTATGAGAAGAGGTGTAGATAAAAAAGTGATGAGTATCAGTCAATATATAATTACAGATATCTCACAGATGTCTTACAGATGTCTTATAGATGTCTTACAGATATCTTATAGATGTCTTATAGATGTCTTATAGATGTCTTATAGATGTAGAGATGTCTTATAGATGTCTTATAGATGTCTTACAGATGTCTTACAGATGTCTTATAGATGTCTTACAGATGTCATACAGATGTCTTATAGATGTCTTACAGATGTCTTATAGATGTCTTACAGATGTCTTATAGATGTCTTATAGATGTCTTACAGATATCTCACATATGTCTTACAGATGTCTTATAGATGTCTTACAGATGTCTTACAGATATCTCACAGCTGTCTTATATATGTCTTATAGATGTCTTACATATGTCTTATAGAAGTTTTACAGATGTCTTACAGATGTCTTACATATGTCTTATAGATGTCTCACAGATGTCTTACAGATGTCTTATAGATGTCTTACAGATGTCTTACTTTATTTATATAACTTGTTACTTTATTTATGCAAACATCACTTTATTCAAACGCAAGTTACTTTAGTTATACACCTGCTACTATATTTATACGCGTATTACTTTACGTGTATGCGTGTTACTTTATTCATAGGTGTTACCTTATTTATATACATGTTAGTTTATTTATACACCTATTTTTATTTATACACCTGTTACTTTATTTAAACACCGATGCATATCTATAAATAAATGGCCGTGAACAGACACTTATAGCTCCCACCCCTACGCTTAACGGCAAGTGTGGATGCTATCAACCAGCTTCCACCCGGGGATAGACAATAGAGGCTACTTTATTTATACACATCTTTATTTATACACCTGTTACTTTATTTACACACTTGTTACTTTATTTATACACCTGTTACTTTATTTATACACGTGTTGTTCATGTATAAACCTATGACTATTATACACTTGCTACTTTATTGTTGCACTTGCTACTTCATTTTTAC
This sequence comes from Meghimatium bilineatum, assembly GCA_034231615.1. Taxonomy (NCBI): domain Eukaryota; kingdom Metazoa; phylum Mollusca; class Gastropoda; order Stylommatophora; family Philomycidae; genus Meghimatium; species Meghimatium bilineatum. The sequence continues at coordinate 10,834,335 of CM067306.1, forward strand.
ATCTGTTATATTATTTCTACACCAACTACTTACTCTATCTATACAATATATGATTTCTAAACGCATTTGTTGATTTGTCTACAAATCTATTACCATGTCTACGCACGTGGTACTGTGCACAGAAATGCAAACTGACAGGTTACTTTGTGTAAACACTTATTGCTGTGTACATACATCTTACTATATCTAAACACATCCTGATTACACATCTGTTACCCCACTACACACTTGTCGCTTGTCCATAGACTTATTAATTTTGTTGAGAAACTTTATTTTCTGAACATAGCTGGCTTGTTACGTGTATCCAAGTAGTGACACATATGCTCCCTAACAATAGGCCTACAGGTTTTTAATCCTGGGATGAATGTGTCTGTGATTTCGTGTGACTGCCATCAGATGTGTAGGTCGGTTAGTAAAAGTAATTTAAAATTCAGTTGTGCAGAAGATAACAGAGAACAGCCGTCAATATTGGACGGTCGTTAATTGCACACAGCGCATGTCGTAAATATAGTTCGATATGTAAACACTGTGAATTTTTTTTATGCAAGCTGTTAAGAAAAGTTTTATTCCTGATTTTATTTACTGTAAAATTTATATTTATTGTAAACCCATTTATTGGTTTATTTTTCTTATTTATTACAAATGTGAGGACAGATGTATGGTTTAACCGGGAAAATTGATAAAAACACTACAGCACAAGTGCAGGCATATATGACTAACTATGTACATCTAATGTAATTTCTCTGATTAACTATGTATTATCTATTGTCATTTCTCTATTATTGTTGTAAGCCGTAGCAGGTGTGTGTGATTAAATGCTTAGGTATCGATCAGTTTTACAATGAAAATTCAATGTAAACCTAGCTAATCAAACTTGTGTTTTACGTAATTATTATTGTTTTTCAGTTTTACAGTGGTCTCACTTATTATCCGTTGACATCTATCTCGTGGCCATAGATAAATATTCAGAAAAATGGGTGGGGGGGGGGGTTATCTTACAAAGAGGTAGAGGGTTCGCCCATTTTCATTGTAACTCCCTCTCTTTCATTATATTTTTTGACATTTTTGCAGAAAATCGTTTAGGAAGGTGTGCCCCCAGTTATCCACATTTTGACATTTTTTGCAGAAAATCGTTCAGGAAGGTGTGCCCCCAGTTACTCATATTTCAGCAGAGCTTCTAGTACTAAAAGTGATGTTTTAATTTTCTAACCCCCCCCCCCCCCCCACTCAACTATGGGTTGGGTATACGTCAAACCGGACCCACCAATTTATTTTAACTTACCAGCCAGTTTGATTTACTAGAAGCAGCGACTCCCGAGATAAACCAAGAAATAGACAATCACAAACTGTGTGAGCCACAACAAATACAGCGACATCCCATACAACTTCAAATCTCACAAATGTCCGCTCTTAGATGAGTTAATAGAGGGCTCGATTGGCAAACCCAACTCGTTCAATAAGCTCGTGATTTGAACCTAGACCATCCATATTATAGCCTACTGGCGATACGATTCAATGTATTAGGGAAGGTTCATAAATTACGTCAATAATCATATCCCCATCTCCCCATGTCATCAACTGTCAAGAATTCAGGACCTTATCCCCATCTCCACTTGTCAGCAACTGACAAAAATTCAGGACCTTATCCCCATCTCCACTTGTCAGCAACTGTCAACAACTGTCAAGAATTCAGGACCTTATCCCCATCTCCACTTGTCGGCAACTGTCAACAACTGTCAAGAATTCAGGACCTTATCCCCCATCTCCACATGTCGGCAACTGTCAAGAATTCAGGACCTTATCCCCATCTCCACTTGTCGGCAACTGTCAACAACTGTCAAGAATTCAGGACCTTATCCCCATCTCCACTTTTCAGCAACTGTCAAGAATTCAGGACCTTATCCCCTTCTCCACTTGTCGGCAACTGTCAAGAATTTAGGACCTTATCCCCATCTCCACTTTTCAGCAACTGTCAAGAATTCAGGATTTTACCACCATCTCCTTTTGTCGGCAACTGTCAATAATTCAGTTTCTTATCCCCGTCTCCACTTTTCAGCAACTGTATCAGAATATATTTCAAATTAAAACAATTTATTGGTACATATTATACCGTATTTTTTACGTCAAATATTTGGGTCGAACCTTCCCTTTGTCAATAACTGCCGAACACAGAACACATTTGCAGAACACTCTCCACAAATTGTTGACGTAATTTATAGACTGCACAGGTTACCTATATGTTTCAATGTTCTATACAGGTTACCTATATGTTTCAATGTTCTATACAGGTTACCTATATGTTTCAATGTTCTATACAGGTTACCTATATGTTTCAATGTTCTATACAGGATACCTATATGTTTCAATGTTATATACAGGATACCTATATGTTTCAATGTTCTATACAGGTTACCTATATGTTTCAATGTTCTATACAGGTTACCTATATGTTTCAATGTTCTATACAGGTTACCTATATGTTTCAATGTTCTATACAGGTTACCTATATGTTTCAATGTTCTATACAGGATACCTATATGTTTCAATTTTCTATACAGGATACCTATATGTGTCAATGTTCTATACAGGTTACCTATATGTTTCAATGTTCTATACAGGATACCTATATGTTTCAATGTTCTATACAGGACACATGTATGTTTCAATGTTCTGTACAGGACACATGTATGTTTCAATGTTCTATACAGGATACGTATGTATATATTAATGTCATGTACAGAAACTCTGTATGTTTTAATGTCCTGTATGGATATTTGTATGTTTCAAACATTTGTGCGCTAGTAAATGACGTAACCATTTTTTAATAAGACATTGAATTATGGGAAAAAAATCAATTTATCCAACTCATATTTCTTTTTTTTTTTTTTTGTTTGTTGCGATGTGCATTAGCTGTCAACACGAAATATCATTTAAGTAACCAATGAAAATCTCGGAAAAAGTCAAACGATTCATTTTGAAGCATGCCTTCCTATTAGCTAATAGTCCTCATTCCTGTTAGCCGCCACACACAACATTACTACCCTTTGATCGAGACGCGTGTGACAAATAGGAGTACGTGCCTTCCAGTGACGTACACGATAACAAAGGGAGTCACGTTCCGATATCGGTCAAATATGTTATTGTGTGCCCGAGTGGACCTGAGATAACTAAATCTCTCAGTGCAATCAATAACAAAGACAGTTATATCGAACATTGGAGGGGCGGCCAATGTAAAATGCACGTAAAGGTAGATGCATGGCGAGAGACAAATAGATTTCATACCGAGTACAATGATGGGGCAGAACAGCGATAGAGGGCAGCGCGAACTGCAAATAGAAAGTGAAAAGTCCCTAAGAAAGGGGAACTTCAAGCTTAGTTAGCTCGAGGCGAGCTTCTAGTTACCTGTGTCCCTTACAGGCAGAGACCCAGACCCATTCATTGGCGTTTAGTAAAGCAATAAGACCTAATCCAACTCTAATGTCAAGCCTTCCTAAACCGGAAATATACTCGCGAAGAGAAAGTGTTCTGAATCCGACGGGCTTAGGCAAGAAAGGGACAACGATGGTAGTCATGGCCCAACTCTACTGTCAAGGTTTCCTATACCGGAAGCGCACTTGCAGAGAGAAAGGGTTCCGTACCCGATGGGCTCAGGAACAAAAGGGACAACGATTTAGCCCTGGCCCAACTCTACTGTCAGGTTTTCCTTACACCGGAAATACACTTGAAGAGAGAAAGGGTTCAGTACCTGATGGGCTCAGGCGCTATTGGGACAAGGACGCTCAGCTCGAGAATGCCTTGCTCTCAAACGCGTGGTGTGAGACTCGAATTTGGACAAGGGGTACACTATGTCGGTGAATGACACCTCTGCTAAGAGGGCGAAAGAGCCAGAGTCCAACTCCTCTGTTGAGTTCTTCCCCTTAAGGAACCAGGCTCACGGATGAGAAACGGTTCAGTACCCAATGGGCACAGGTACAGCACGTCGAATTACACGAGGCAAGTTCATAGACAGTGGAACACCTCGTGCGAGTCAGACGAGAGAAAAATCGTCTGGGCGAAGAGTCGCCACTACGCGTGCCTGGAGACAGATATAGAGGCTGTCACAGGCTAAGAGTAGCCCACCCAAATTGTCAAGGCATGCCGAAATCGGATGTGCTAGGCCTAAAAGGCGCATAACGGTGGCACAACGTAATCACGATCCCGTGATATCCGTGATGGTTACAATGGAGCGAACGAAAAACAAACAAACAAACGAGTTACATACACAAACAAGGAAATTACCTTTTTCTATAGATAAATCTACCCCCATAACTAAGTCGTAGCTACGGCCCTGAAAGTAATGCTAGCAAAGATTTATAAGCAGTTATATGTCGCCATGTTGTGACATATTCATGGAGTAATGATCTATTTATTCTATTGTCTTTTCTCTGCTTTTGCTATAAGGCGTCGCATGATTGAATGATTATCGGCCTATGATTGAATGATGATTAGTTTTCGACATATGATTGAATGATGATTAGTTTTTGACATATGATTGAATGATGATTAGTTTTCGACATATGATTGAATGATGATTAGTTTTCGACATATGATTGAATGATGATTAGTTTTCGACATATGATTAAATGATGATTAGTTTTCGACTTACAGCACTTGTGGTCACTTAATATTGTGACGTCTCAGAATGTTGGTAACTCCTTCAATCCACCGTGTTCTTAATCTTGCTCTGTGAAAAAAACAAACTATCGCAGCCATCAACCGACTCTATAAAAATCGACGTTTCGGCCACACGGCCGTTATGAAGAACACAACATAAGACGACGAGTAAGGTGCGGCACTATCCAAGTTAATAAAAACTAAACGGAATAACCAATGTATTATGTCAACGTGTACATGCGTGTTATGTTGTATTTTTTATAAAGACTTTTTGATCGAAACATCGATATTTGTGTCTTTCCAGTGATTAGCAAAGCTTCACTACCCTTTGTTCAAGTTTCTTATTCAGATTACAGTTTCTAGGTTTCACATGTCAGATTACAGTTTCCAGGTTTCACATGTCAGATTACAGTTTCTATGTTTCACATGTTAGATTACAGTTTCCATGTTTCACATGTCAGATTACAGTTTCCAGGTTTCACATGTCAGATTACAGTTTCCATGTTTCACATGTCAGATTACAGTTTCCAGGTTTCACATGTCAGATTACAGTTTCCAAGTTTCTTATTTCAGATTAAATATTCCAGGTTTCACATGTCAGATTACAGTTTCCATGTTTCACATTTCAGATTACAGTTTCCATTTTTCTTATTTCAGATTACAGTTTCCAAGTTTCATATGCCATATTACAGTTTCCATGTTTCACATGTCAGATTACAGTTTCCATGTTTCACATTTCATATTACAGTTTCCAAATTTTACATGTCAGATTACAGTTTCCAAGTTTCATATGCCATATTACAGTTTCCAAATTTTACATGTCAGATTACAGTTTCCATGTTTCATATGTCAGATTACAGTTTCCATGTTTCACATGTCAGATTACAGTTTCCAAGTTTCATATGTCATATTACAGTTATGCGGCTGTTATCAATTAAGACTAAATCCAGCGTTATTTGGCTGCAGTCATGTTAGAAGCACTGTATATGTATAAATACGTTGTATAGTATATCACTACTTTCTGAATAGCCTGGATGCACAATCGCCTGCTGTGAAATTTGAAACTGGTACCATGGCTGCCCGAAACTAGATCTGCACCTCCCAGGTACAATCATACAATCTGATGAATATGAGGAGTATGAATATGATTAATATGATAATGATGATGATGATGATGATGAATATGATGATGAATATGATGATGATGAATATGATGATGATGAATATGATGAGGATGAATATGATGATAATGAGTATGATGATGATTAATATGATGAGGATGAATATGATGAGGATGAATATGATGATGATGATGAATATGATGAGGATAAATAAGATGATGATGAATATAATGAGGATGAATATGATGAGGATGAATATGATGATGATGAATATGACGATGAATATGATGATGATAAATATGATAATGATGAATATGATGATGATGAATATGATGATGATGAATATGATGATGAATATGATGATGATGATGAATATGATGATGAATATGATGATGATGATGAATATGATGATGAATATGTTGCTCATGATAAATATTATGATGACGATGAATATCATGATGATAATGATGATAAATTAATCTCTGTGTAAGCAAGAAGCTTTCGACATCCCATAGTTATTATGAACAATCCATATGTCCTTCAAATGTGAATAACGAAGGTCACATGCGAATTTGGACAATGCCTAGTGTGCAACAACCTTGGACTTGCTAATGGGGGAAGGGGAGGGGTGAAGTTTATGCACGTATGTTTAGTTCCCGAAGTGGTGATATGTCAGTGCGGTTAATCCCAAGATGACCACTTCCTGCCTGGAGCGCAGCATATATCTCTGGACCAACTAGTAAGTCATTCTTCTAACAGATCTGTTGACCCGTCTGTCCGTCTGTCTATCTACCTATCTACCTAACTACCTACCTACCTGTCTGCCTGCCTACATATCTACCTGACTACCTACATACCTACCTATCTACCTATCTATCTAACTGTCTGTCTTTCTGTCTGTCTGCCTATTTATCTATACGCTGTGGCCTTTGTTCGCCTTGCGGCGTCAAAGGTAGAAGATTTGTCTGGAGATGGTCTTCTTGTGTTCTGTTTGTAATCTTGTTCCCAATGACCTATTTGATATCTATGATCCATCGTCTGCAAAGAGTAGTTCGTTCAATTTGTCGTTCCCGTTATTTTCTTGGTTGGTACTTGTTATTTTACAGATGAGGTAGATATATGTTATAAAAAAAGTATGGGGTGGGGGATAGGACACATCCTTGACGAACTCCTTATGACACGACATTCTTATGGCGTATCTTAAAGCAGTGTTGATCAAAGTGATGGACAGTGGACTTGTACTAGTTCGCGAGTCATCAGTGGCAGATCATAAAGTCCGCAAGAAAGGGTTGAACGTTACAACAATACGCGAGAAGGATAGACTACAAAGTAGTAGAGTGCACAGCGAAGGCAAGAGACTGGGGATGTTGGAGGTCTATTGCTGCCAACCTTCATTACTTAATAATGATGTTATAGTTTAAAGTTACCAAGAGCAAATAATACTAGAGGATGTACATTAATTTAAGATTTATTGCAGTTACTTCCCTTACACTAAGAATTTTATTTGAGATATTATTCTACAATGTAAATGATCTAGGCTATTTTTTTTTCCAGGTCGATATGAATCCAGTTTGACCAGTTTCAGAATTGCATACGTCACTCGTGTACCTGTCGGAGACATCCTCAGTTAGAAAAACATTGGTTTTCCTTAAATCAAAGAAATTTATTCGTCCCATCATCATCATTCGTTCCCTCATATCAAAGAAAGTTAGTCGCCAGAATACTATCATTGATTCCCTTGGTTGGTTGGTTGCTGATCCAGCGGTCCATGGGCTCATACCCTTTGTCATGATAAACAAAAATAGGTAGATGTGTTACCAAAATAAAACATAACACAACCTAACAACGAGATACAGGGAACTTTGACCTAATGCCATTAAATGGCATTATATTGCTGGGAAGTGTGTGGATTTTCGGTCCACCTCAGGACAGAGCCAGAGAATACCTATCACACCTCCAGGAAGGTAGGTTTCAACCTATGCACTGCTCAGGGCCACTGTAGCCAAGATAGGGTTCACTGTGCTCATTCCCCGCCACCAATTGACTACAGGTTATTCAAACTTCTCTATTGCTCTAGGCATGCAACCAAATGTTCAATTCAAAAGGATTGTCACGTCCTGAGTCACTGTGCCTATATGCTGGGTCTAAGGCATAGGAAAAACAGTGCTGTCAGTTTCCTTCTTCCCAGTGCTACACAGTACATCTCTGGCTCCCTCCCAACCACAGATGGTGCATACATATATATATATATTCATACATATAACACATTTCAACAACACAATAAAAGCATAATTGTATAGATGGCGTGCCATGAAGCTTCTCTAAGAAGATAACTTCCATATAACGGCTGGTCATCCACTAAGGTTTTCTGTTGCATGGGTGGTTTGCCTAGTGGGTCATTGGTGAGACCCACAGACGCAACCACATGCGTAATTAGTTCCCGTATACCAAAGAAAGTTAGTCGCCAGATCACCATCCCCGTGTGTTGCCGGGGCTCGAAAGGGGAGCAAAGAATAGCAACACTATTTACTTTCCATGCATGTCGTAAGAGGCGACTAAGGAGGTTGTGGGATGGAGTAGGCTGTTCCCTCCCACATAGGGTCAGTGACCAAAAGCCAAGCTGAAGTCAGATGTGTCAGGCCGAAAGGCGCATACATCACAGCAATGCTGTAAACCATGACACAACGCATTCCGTTCTCCGGACTAAATCCTGCTGATCTGCAGGAGTTTGAGAACAAACGCAGAAGAAGAAGAAGATCACCATCATTGGTTCCCTCAAGTCAAAGAACATTAGTCGTACCATCAACATCATTGGTTCCCTTAAATCAAAGAAAGTTAGTTGTCCCATCAACATTGCAGTCAAGGTACAGTCATACTTGCTTCAGTTTTCTTCTTCATTCTTGATTGGGAAGAAGCGTCACAATTTGTTTGTTAAATGGGGGATTAAGCCTCTTAGCTGAGGCACGACCCTGTCAACCTAAGACAGAAGTCTAATTTGGTTATATCAGGCCGTATTAGCTTTTATCTAAATGTGACCTAATGGTCTGGGTGTTTAGAAAGCCGTGCGTGCTATTGCTATGTATTATCTATATTGCTAGGTGGAGTTGATGTTTATTTGTGGCCAAGATGCCATTTATCTAAGTGTGACCTATGGTCTGGGCGAATTGAGAACCGTGCGCGCTATTATTGCAAAAGAATGTTATGTTGCTAGTTGTATTAAACTGTTTATTTCCGGTGGTATTGCCTTTTTATTTAAGAGTGACACTAATGCCTGGGGGAGTTTGAAAAACCGTGCGTGCGATTATGCCAAAAATTGTCCATATTGCCAGTCGTATCCTGTGGTGAGCGTTCCTCGGTTGTTATTTGTTGAAAGCTGTGGAGAGAGACCCTTGGAAAGACTGATGCCAAACAATGACTTATTTTGCTTAGATTTGTTAATTAGGGCTTTAGTCCTGGTTATAAATTGTTTAATTAGTTTTAGCCTATCTGGTGGTACATCATGGCCCAGAACCTTTTCTAATTTATATTGAATTTTATTGTTATGGTAGTAATCTTTTAGGTCCTGCCTATGATGGTTGTATTTATGACAATGGAGTAGGAAATGATCTATTGTATTTTCCTCTTCACAGTCTTCACATATTGGTTCAAGTATATAATGTAATGATTTTCCCAGTCTAAGTCGTAGTAGTTTCCTATTGGCAGGGATTTTCAGCTCTTCCTTTATTTGAGTGGTCCTAGTGGGTCGTTTTAGCATTGCATGTGCATGTCTTCCTTTTGCACTGTTGTCCCATTTTTCTGTCCATTCCTTAAGTATTGTGTCCTTTATTATGCTTCTGGTTTCCGATCTGCCAAGTCCTACCTGGATTTCTGTTCCTTGTGTTCGTCCTTTCTTGGCTTCCTTGTCCGCTGCTTCATTTCCTGGTATTCCGACATGGGCTGGAATCCACATCACATTAACCCTCGTACCGACGTGAACTAGGTTTGTTGTTATGCGTAGTATATCTTCTACTATATCTGGCCTTTGCGTCACAACACTGGGGGAATTCCCATATATACCTCAGATATATATATATATATATAACAATATATAAATAACAATATATATATATATATTGTTATTTAATCTTCTGCATTCGTTCTCAAATTCCTGCAGATTAGCAGGATGTAGTCTTGAAAACGGAATGCGTTGTTTACAGCTTTGCTGCGATATCTGGGATTTTCAGCATGACACATTCGACTCCATCGTAGCTTCTGTGTCACTTTGAATCCATCTAAGATGGAAGAGCCAGTTTCACCCCATAACCTCCTTAATCGCGGCTTACGACTTGAATTACGGTAAAAAGTGTTACTATACTTTACTTCCCCTTTCTGACCCTGGCAACACAATGGTGATCTGACAAACAAGATCTGACAAGGAAACACAAACTGATGCCATTTTTGGAAGCATTATGTCAGATATAGCCAAAACCATATCTTCTTCTTCTTCTGCGTTCGTTCTCAAACTCCTGCAGATTAGCAAGATGTAGTCCGGAGTACGGAATGCGTTGTGTCATGGTTTACAGCACTGCTGCGATATCTGTGCCTTTCGGCCTGACACATCCGACTGCAGCATGGCTTTGGATCACTGACCCTATATGGGATGGGACAGCCAACTCCATCCCATAACCTCCTTAGTCGCCTTTTACGACATGCATGGAAGGTAAACAGTGTTGCTATTATTTGCTCGCCTCTCGGGCCCTGGCAACACACGGGCGAGAACCATATCTAATAGAGGCAACCTAAAGTGTCTTTTTAGTGTTATCAATTATACAGCGTAAATAAAATATTGTTGCGCCGTTCTTAGGTTCATTCCAACCACGAAATATCACAAGAAAGCTGTTGTAAGGTGATTCACATTATCTGCAGCAGATTAACTATCCGGTTAGAAATGTTGAACTATTTTGGGAAACAAAGAAATATTATTTGTTTAGTCTAGCTTGCATGTAAAACTATCAGTGATGAAAACATAAATAATGGAATCCTGCTGAATGAACGCTTGTTAAAGTCAAGTTTTGTTGTTAAGGAACGTCAAGATAAGGTTATATAAGCAGATCTCGACAAGGATCAAATGATGCCCATGTCATGTAGGGGATAGAAAGTGGACTAAATAATAGCAAAATATAACCTTATTATATTCAAATCAGAAAACATGAATAAGGGTTTCAGGGGATGCCTGTCCCCACCATGTAGATCAAAGAGACCCAATGTCTGTCCCCAACCATGTAGATCAAAGACCCAATGTCTGTCCCCATCATGTAGATCAAAAAGACCAAATGTCTGTCCCCAACCATGTAGATCAAAGACCTATTGTCTGTCCCCAACCACGTAGATCACAGAGACCCAATGTCTGTCCCCAAACATGTAGATCAAAGACCCAATGTCTGTCCCAAACGATGTAGATCACAGAGACCCAATGTCTGCCCCCAACCATGTAGATCAAAGACCCAATGTATGTCCCCATCATGTAGATCAAAAAGACCAAATGTCTGTCCCCAACCATGTAGATCAAAGACCCAATGTCTGTCACCAACCATGTAGATCAAAGAGACCCAATGTCTGGCTCAATCATGTAGATCAAAGACCCAATGTCTGTCCCCACCATGTAGATCAAAAAGACCAAATGTCTGTCCCCAACCATGTAGATCAAAGAGACCAAATGTCTGTCCCCAACCATGTAGATCAAAGACCCAATGTCTGTCACCAACCATGTAGATCAAAGAGACCCAATGTCTGGCTCAATCATGTAGATCAAAGACCCAATGTCTGTCCCCAACCATGTAGATCAAAGAGACCCAATTTCTGTCGCCAACCATGTAGATTAAAGACCCAATGTCTGTCCCCACCATGTAGATCAAAGAAACCCACTGTCTGTCCCCAGTGAATAGACTAAAGAGACCCAATTACTATGTTGTAGTCTTACAGGCATTTAATTTTAATATGACATTGGATTCACTATGGTCTTCAAGATGGACAGTCAACCCCAAACCCTTCTTTGTTGCCTCTTACAATATACATGTCTGGTCACAGTGCTAATATTGTTTGTTTCATTTCGGGCTAATATTTCTTGTGTTCAAGATACACCCTTGTGCTCAAGAGATTGAGATATACCCCTGTGCTCAAGATATTAAGGGTTTTAAATGGTTGGTTGCTGATCCAGCGGCCCATAGGCTCATGCCATAAAAATGGCATTATATTGCTGGGAAATATATTGATTTTCGGCCCACTGCGGGCCACAGCCAGAGAATAACTATCACACTATCAGGAAAATAGGTTTAAACCTATGCAACGCTCTGAGCCACTGCAGCCAAGATACGGTTCACTTTGCTCAATCCCCGCCACCAATTGACTACTGGTTATACCAAACTTCTCTATTGCTCCAGGCATGCAACCAAATGTTCAAGTCAAACGGATTGTCACGTCACTGTGCCTCTATCATCGGCCTGAGCCATAGGAAAAAACAGTCCTGTCAGGTTTCTCCTCGCCAGTACTGTGCAGTACATCTCTGGCTCCCTCCCAATCACAGAGGGTGCATACATATATTCAAATAACAAAACATGAAATGAAACAAATTGCAACAACAAGGTTTTCTGTTGCGTGGGAGGTTTGTCTATTGGGCCAGTGGTGAGACCCACAGACGCAACCATATACGTAAGGGTTTTAAATGGGCAACTACTTCTTGCTCACAGGTTAAATTTCTTTCACCGATCCCTGGGGATTATAGCATGAGCTACGGAGTTACATACTCTGAGACAATAGCTTTTAACAAAATTTTGGCACACGACCCCATGGTGAAAAAAAATCTCTTTCGTGAACTTCATGGAGGTGGATACCCTTTAAACAAAACATGTGTTGCTTTCTTCCAAACTTGCTACCAGTTCACTCATTAATCATATGTGAAATAGTCACATGTCTGTGGCCCCAAAAGACTGGTCTGTGGCCCCAAAAGACTAGTCTGTGGACCCCTAATTTCAATATTGTTTACTATGCCCTCCTTCCACTTGTAAGTCTCCAGGGGAGGGGGTTTATGGTCAACTTAGATAACCACTGCTTTGTGGGACATTCTCGCCAGGTAATATGATACACTAATGAGAGATATGGAATATATATATATTGAAAATATGATACACTAATGAGAGATATGGAATATATGTATTGGAAATTCCAGGAACAGCACAATTACACCTTAAACTCCATCAACAATACAATGATGTGATGAATTCCATCAAAAATACAATGACGTCTTGAAGTCCATCAACAATACAATTACGTGTTAAAGTCCAGCCAGAATACAACGACGACGTCAATACAATTAAATGAAACAACAACAATACAATGATGTCTTGTAGTACAGAAACAAAGAAATGACAGCTTGATTTCCAGATAGAATACAATGATGTCTTCGACATTAGACACCATCATGCTTTTGGAGCATTCTGCCCTATAGGATGGGACATTCTGCACTATAGGATGGGGCATTCTGCACTATAGGATGGGACATTCTGCACTATAGGATGGGACATCTGCACTATGGGATGGGACCTTCTGCACTATGGGATGGGACATTCTGCCCTATGAGATGGGACCTTCTGCCTTTCTGGAATGGGACGGTCAACACATCCTTTATTACCTCTTAAGGCACACATAACATGTCACAGCCTACTATTCATTGCTCCCCTTGTGCCCCTGTGTAACCCACGGCAAAAACTGTATCAATGTTGGTGTGACTCCTCATGAACCTGATCCACTGCCGTGTGATATATTTTTTGCCAACTAATTCTCTAGACCAGCGGTTCTCAAACTTATTGCTCTTGCGCACTTCCTTATAATATTAAAAACAAAACATAATGAAAGTCTGAATTCATATTCCCAGTTGCAATATATGGATACAAATATTAGATAATCAGCAATAAGATTAGAAATAATATTGCAGCATATTCAACAAAATGTTACAGAGGAATATTCAGAATACCAAACCAAAAGGAAACATCACAAACAGAATTCTGAGAGAATTGAAAGTAAAATAAAACTGGCAAAACAACGATGTTCTCTCTAAAAATAATACAATATATTGACCGTATCAACCGAAGATGACAGCCTAGAATAGACAATAATGGAGAGGATGATGCTAGTGTAGCGATAAAAGAAGGAAGGTCACGAAAAAGATGGGCAAAAGATATAAAAGACATCATCAACATGTTGCTCGCAGAAGCAGGAAGATTGACTCAAGATCGACAGTTCAGGGAAACGCAGGGATAACTGCTACATCCTGTCTGGGATATGCTATTTGGTGGTAATTACTACATTCTGTTTAGGATATCTTACCTAATGATGAATGCTACATTCTGTTTAGGATAACTTACCTAATGATGAATGCTACATCCTGCTTAGGATATCGTACCTAATGATGATTGCTAGATACTGACTAGGATATCTTATCTAATGATGAATGCTACATCCTGATCAGGATATATTACCTGTGTGGCAGTGAAATGACTTTTCCATTTAACTGCGCAGTACATATTGATGAGAAGCTGTGTTGTCCCCATCCATGAACAAGACTTCCAACGTATTTTTACTTCTTCTGATCTAGCACGCTCAGACTTACATTCACCTACTGAATCTTCAAGGCACAACTACTCACGCCCAATTTTGTGTTTATTACAATAAAATCAACTCATTTACAACATTTCATAATTTGCTTCCAAAATACAACATCAATACATCACCTGCATGTCATGATATATGTACACGTTCTGCGTTATAGTCGCTTGTTACGTAATTCCCTGCCTACAACTATCTTCTATGGGTATTCTCATCTGCGCGACCCTTTGGGATAAACTTCCCATATTTAGTAATCAGCTGGAATATTCCTTAGATTCTATACTAGTTCATCTAAACTCAACGGCTGTTCTGTAAATCGATGACACAGCGCATTTCCATTCTCTGGACTACATCCTGCTGGAAATCTAGTAGGACAGTGGTCCTGATGTAAGGGAGATCCAGCGGGAGTTTGAGAATGAACGCTGAAGAAGAAGAAGTTCTGTAAATCTTATTAGCTTTCTCCTATAACAGAGTGAGAGCGCGGATCTAGATAATTCTATTTCTGGAAGCATCCAGCTGGAAAGGATATGGTAATCCGTAAAGTCTAGTCCTTCAACCAGATGATTCGCTCTACAAAAAACCTAACTCGTTGGTTCTCTAGCCACCAATATCCTGTGGCGGTGAGTTTGTCTCTCGCCGAGAATTTATCTTCAAAATTTTGTAATTCGTCCTACCAGACTAGATCTTCCCCGGCTCCAACCTCCGACTAGCTCCCCTGACTTCTGGAAACCCAATATCTTGGGCCAACTGACCTCTCCGACTGTTAGTAGGAACTGTCCCTTCTCGGTCCCCCGAGGGGAGTAATTTACTGTCGCTAAAACGTAAAAAACCTCCTTTGACCATTGGTCTCTTGCGTATGAAGACTTGAACATTCCACCTGTCATCAGACAAGGCACCCGCCTTCTTCCTTATTACCCTTCTTTCTTCTTCTTTTTAAAAGTTTCTGAATGCGTTTTAGCTCCTATTTCTGCCTCCCCATGTGAATCGCTTGAGGCATCATTAACTCCCGTATCTCTAGCTAAGAGCTGGCCCCTGCGCTATAGGTGATCGATTCGTTCTTTTATACCGTATCTTCCGTAATCAACCGACTCACATATAAAGATAAAAAAATAAAAATATTTGTAGAAGGATAGAAAAATAAAGAGAAAAATTTGGAGAGAGAAGAAAAGAGATAAAATATATTTTTGGTTGGGAATGAAGGGGGTATGAATACTAGGACAAAATATGGGGGGGAAAAGCTAATTAGGCTGGAAAAAAAAACAGAAAGACTTAATTGAGTATACAAGTTAAACATTTTTATATACGTGGATTGAAAATTCAATAGTCTTAGTTGTTGACAGTTCAATTTGCACATGTTCTCATTTACTTGTATCTCACATGATTAGCCTGCTGATCGGTTTACATCTTTGTGCAATGTTCTTGTCTGAGAACTTTTCGGTAATATCACCTGTTCTCTCTTTTCATCTTCCATAGCCGACTTAGACGTCCAGCTCCTGGCCCTGCAGAGTGTTCTCCTACCTTAAACGCCCTACGCTGGAACACCTGATGATGACTGCTACATTCTGTCTAGGATATATTACCTGATATGATTGATGTCCTGTCTAGGATATATTACCTGATATGATTGATGTCCTGTCTAGGATATGTTACCTGATATGATTGATGTCCTGTCTAGGATATGTTACCTGATATGATTGATGTCCTGTCTAGGATATGCTACCTGATATGATTGATGTCCTGTCTAGGATATGCTACCTGATATGATTGATGTCCTGTCTAGGATATGCTACCTGATATGATTGATGTCCTGTCTAGGATATGCTACCTGATATGATTGATGTCCTGTCTAGGATATGTTACCTGATATGATTGATGTCCTGTCTAGGATATGTTACCTGATATGATTGATGTCCTGTCTAGGATATGCTACCTGATATGATTGATGTCCTGTCTAGGATATGTTACCTGATATGATTGATGTCCTGTCTAGGATATGCTACCTGATATGATTGATATCCTGTCTAGGATATATTACCTGATATGATTGATGTCCTGTCTAGGATATGCTAACTGATATGATTGATGTCCTGTCTAGGATATGTTACCTGATATGATTGATGTCCTGTCTAGGATATATTACCTGATATGATTGATGTCCTGTCTAGGATATGCTACCTGATATGATTGATATCCTGTCTAGGATATATTACCTGATATGATTGATGTCCTGTCTAGGATATGCTACCTGATATGATTGATGTCCTGTCTAGGATATGTTACCTGATATGATTGATGTCCTGTCTAGGATATGTTACCTGATATGATTGATGTCCTGTCTAGGATATGCTACCTGATATGATTGATGTCCTGTCTAGGATATGTTACCTGATATGATTGATGTCCTGGCTAGGATATGCTACCTGATATGATTGATGTCCTGGCTAGGATATGTTACCTGATATGATTGATGTCCTGGCTAGGATATGCTACCTGATATGATTGATGTCCTGGCTAGGATATGTTACCTGATATGATTGATGTCCTGTCTAGGATATGCTACCTGATATGATTGATGTCCTGTCTAGGATATGTTACCTGATATGATTGATGTCCTGGCTAGGATATGCTACCTGATATGATTGATGTCCTGTCTAGGATATGTTACCTGATGATGACTACTACAACCTGTCTAGAATATGTTATCTCATGATAAGCTCGTATTAATTATTTTTTTCTGTCGTGAATCCCCAAATTATATGTTATCTTTTTTATTGTAAATGTACAGGTTCATAACATTTCGTCAAGTCTTTGCGAACAACCTGACAGGACATCGTTGCCCAACAGGGTTCTCCCATTTTTAGAACCTCTGCCGGGAAATATAAAATATTACGCACCACTCATAAAACCCTAGTGTGACCGAGCACTAACACACAATCAGTACCCACCATACATAATGAAGAAACCCCCTTTGCATGGTAAAATGTGCCCATCTGTCGCCACAGCCGAATAGTCGGCAAGCCTCTTTGTGTCAGAGATGTACATTGTACACTAAAAATAGGTCGCCCTAAATAAAAAAAGAGCGCGCGTGCAGGCTTTAGTTGCCAGCTTGGCTGTTTGGTAGCCAAAACAAAATGAAAATGTTTAACTTGTAAACTCAATTAAGTCTTTCCGTTATTTTTTTCTGTTTATTTAGCTATCTTCCCCCCCCCCCCATTTGTCATAGTATTCATACCTTCTCCCTCCTCAACAACCAAATATATATTTTATCTCATTTCTTCTGTCTTCACAATTTTCTCTGTATTTTTCTATCCTTTTACAAATACTTTTATTTTGTTTGTGCTTCTACTAATATTTATCTTTTTTACTCTCACTTTCTTCAACTATTTATCTTTCTTTTTTTCCCCTCTCTTTCTCAAAATTTTTATGTTTTTCTTCTTCACATCTTTCTGTCTATGTTTACTCAACATCTTTATTTATTTTTTATTCTATCCTCAAATCTTTCCCGTGGCGATAGATAGACAGACAGGCAGGCAGACGGACGGACGGGCGGGGGCGGACGGACGGACATACAGAGAGACAGATAGATCATAAAAGATAGATAGATAGATAGATAGATAGATAGATAGATAGATAGATAGATAGATAGATAGATAGATAGATAGATAGATAGATAGATAGATAGATAGATAGATAGATAGATAGATAGATAGATAGATAGATAGATAGATAGATAAAGGTATGTAGAAATATAGGAAGACAGTGGTGGTTGACTGTGGATGTCCAAGTGGCTTGCGTACTAAAGGAAACAATTCAAATGTTTACAAATCTCGCTACTGTAATTCTGACACACGAGTTATGGGAGAAAGACAGCAAGGAAGGGAACTGACCACCCCCCCCCCCTAATAGTTGATGTGGCTTATTACATGAAGAGTTATCTTCATCCCCGATAGTAGATTGCTGCCATGGGACCTAAATCTACTTTTACTGTGACTCTAATATTAGCGAAACTTGAAAACAAGGCTACTAAGTGTTGTTAATCACTGGAACCAAACATGAAAACGCCCAAACAAATCGACGTTTTGATCAAAAGTTTGGCGAAGCAGCACCGTGTCTAGGAAGGTGTATCAAGTCTAAGTCTAATTCGAATTTCGGCGCTGACCAACATGATACATATAGAAGTAGTTCGGTGTAGGGATATGAAGGATGGTAATGGAAATTTCTTCCTACACGAGAAATAATTTGTTGGTCGCGAAGTGCTTCGTCGGAAGAATGATGCACAGTGGTTGACCCAGGCACAATATGAGCTTGTCTTGTAACATATACCCTCTCCGAGTAGAAGGATTCTACAATAGACATTGTATTAAGCCGAGAGTTGAAGTCTCCTGTGTATGAAAGGCAGCGCTCAGACACCATCCCAGTGCACATAGGAAGAAAGAGCAAGTTACTCACAATTCTGGGGGTTAGTGACAAACAACATATATAGATAGACAGATACATTCCATTTGGGGTAACCCGAGTAAAAATCAGTCAATCCTCTACGTCGTTTCAACTTTTTTTTAAATACAATCACCAATGATTCAACAAATCACATAATTTAAATGATACTAGCAATAGATAGCAATATTTTCAATATTTTCAATGGCATGGAATATTTACATCCAAACAAACCATGAACAAACTGAAGAAGAAAAGTATAAAATGCTTCATCTATTTTACATTAATTTATGGCTCAGAAACATGGACAATCAAAAAGAAGATAGAATTTATGCCTTTTAGATGTGGATATATAGAAGAAATGGAAAAATTTCGTGGTAATAGAACGAAAAAAGAGAGTCGGACACACTCCCGTAAATAAAGGGAAAATGGAGGCGCTTTGGGTTTCAACCCCCACCCCTTTAGGAAATTAGAACCTGACTGTTAGTACTAGTAATTTACTCAAAATGTTGGTACTGGTTAAACCCTCTCTTGACGATTCTTTCACAAAAATGTAATGAAATGTTCACCACAAAAAGGAATTGTACACGAAATCTGGCAAATGAAATGTTATTTTTCAGTAAAACTTGTGTATTTTAGCAGTCTTGGTCTGACAAAGCTGCAAATGAAAAATAAAATATTACAGAAAATAAAAGTAAAAAAAAAATCAAGTATTTTGGATATAATTAACGTTGGAAATATTTGCAAAATATTAACGTTACTTCATAGTGAATCTCAGCCACTTCCAACTGGGAAGGTCTGGAACATATTTGCTTCTCCCACTATTGTCTAGTGCAGGGGTTGGCAACCTTTTGCTAAATGTGTGCCATCTTAAGGTTTCAAATTATTAAGAGTGCCAATATCACATATCATTTTATACAAGTCGAGGTCAATATTCTTATTTTACCAAATATTTTATTTTTATATTTTAATTAATTAATATATAGTGATATTCAATAATATGTAAAGTTGTAAACAACATTAAAAGAAATAGAGTTTCTTGAAAGATTTTAAAAAAATCCTATTTTATTATTAATGGGAGTCTTGCCTTTGCATGGTCTTGCCCAGTTGCTCAATATCAACAACATACTTTGTCACTTCGAGTTTGACACAATTTTCTGAATGTTCAGACGTTAGGCGAGTGCAGAAATGAGCGAGGAAACCCCGCTAATCGATTTATAATCAACTTTATACAGGAAACCTGAAGAGTGTGCGTGCCATTTGAAATTGCTTGTCATGCCAAGTGGCACGCGTGCCATAGGTTGCCGACCCCTGGTCTAGTGACTTTCGCCAGAAATATATATACGAGGGGGAGTCAATAAGTAAGTCACAAATGGCTCTTTAGAAAAAAACTGAAGACGATAAAAACCTGAAAACTGTTTATTTTTACACATACATTATCCCTTTACTTCTCAACATAATTTCCACCAACATTGATGCATTTATCCCATCGTTTTATGAGTCCTCCCAAACCTGCTGCGTAGAACTGCGTGCTCTGCTTTTTAAGCCACATTTTCACTTCACATTCAACTTCTGCGTCAGTCGCGAAATGCTTCCCGCCAAGGTGGGTTTTTAGTGGACCAAAAAGGTGAAAATCACTAGGGGCTAAATCGGGGCTGTAAGGAGGATGTTCCAGAATTTTCCAACCAAGATGTTTTATTTTCTCCTGAGTTAATCGAGCCGTATGTGGTCTAGCATTGTCATGAAGGAGTAGCACTCCTCTAGTCAGCAGCCCTGGACGTTTTCTTCGAATTGCATCCCGAAGCACTGATAGAACTTCACAGTATGATTCAGAATTCACATTGTCACCTTTCTTTTTGAAATTGGTTAAAAGCACTCCTTGACAATCCCAGAACACTGTCAGCATAACCTTCCCTGCTGATGGTGTAACCTTGAATTTTTGGACACAAGGCGAAGAAGGATGTTTCCATTGCATTGAAGCACGCTTTGATTCAGGCTGGTAGTGATGCACCCATGATTCGTCCCCAGTAATAATCCTGTTCATCATGTCTTCTCCTTCATTTGCGTATTGACAGAGATGCTCCAATGACAAGCCTAATCGGTTCATTTTGTGTTCGTCCGTCAATTGTCTGGGCACCCACCTTGAACACACTTTCTTAAATTTCTATCGGTCATGCATGATGCTGTATGCTGAACCATGTGAGCACCCTATTGCAGCTGCTACAGCGTCTATCGTTACTCGTCTGTCACCTCGAATCATCTCCTCAACCCGCTGCACAGATGCGTCTGTTGCAATTTCAACAGCACGACCAGATCGGATTTCGTCAACAATTTTAGAGCGTCCTTGAGAAAATTTTTTTACCCAGCTGTGCACCGCTTTACGGGACAAACAATTGTCAGCATAAACAGGAAGCATTTCTTTATGAATGTCTTTTGCAGGCAGTCCTTTTGCCCATAAAAAACGCACAACAGCACGTTGTTCATTGATTGTACACTCTGTAAGTACATTAGTAATTTTGTTTTTTGTGCTGCGCATGCGCAAGGTACAGCTAGCGCCATCTAGCGAACATAAACATAAAGTTCTATGATGATATCAACTATAAACAGCTTTAGAAACCACCTACTGCATTTTCCTGCAATCCAACATCAATTTGTGACTTACTTATTGACTCCCCCTCGTAGATAGAAAAGACATCAGAATGATTAGAAATATATATTGAGAACAAATTGCACAAAAAAGGTGTGAAAACAGCTATTCACTATACATAGAAATAAAAATGCGGAGTAAGACAAGAATCTAAACTCAAGGATCAAAGATGCATTTTAACACCACGCCTATGTAATATCTAAACAGAAAATATTTTTAAGCATACAGAAGGAATAACACGACTCAAGATCAGTGGGAAAATAGTAAACAACTTGAGATATGCAGATGACATAAACAACTTGAGATATGCAGATGACATAAACAACTTGAGATATCCAGATGACATAAACAACTTGAGATATGCAGATGACAAACAACTTGAGATATGCAGATGACATAAACAACTTAAGATATGCAGATGACATAAACAACTTGAGATATGCAGATGACATAAACAACTTGAGATATGCAGATGACATAAACAACTTGAGATATGCAGATGACATAAACAACTTGAGATATGCAGATGACATAAACAACTTGAGATATGCAGATGACATAAACAACTTGAGATATGCAGATGACATAAACAATTTGAGATATCCAGATGACATAAACAACTTAAGATATGCAGATGACATAAACAATTTGAGATATTCAGATAACATAAACAACTTGAGATATGCAGATGACATAAACAACTTGAGATATGCAGATGACATAAACAACTTGAGATATGCAGATGACATAAACAACTTAAGATATGCAGATGACATAAACAACTTGAGATATGCAGATGACATAAACAACTTGAGATATGCAGATGACTTAAACAACTTGAGATATGCAGATGACATAAACAACTTGAGATATGCAGATGACATAAACAATTTGAGATATCCAGATGACATAAACAACTTGAGATATGCAGATGACATAAACAATTTGAGATATTCAGATAACATAAACAACTTGAGATATGCAGATGACATAAACAACGTGAGATATGCAGGTGACATAAACAACTTGAGATATGCAGATGACATAAACAACTTGAGATATGCAGATGACATAAACAACTTGAGATATGCAGATGACATAAACAACTTAAGATTTGCAGATGACATAAACAACTTGAGATATGCAGATGACATAAACAACTTGAGATATGCAGATGACATAAACAACTTGAGATATGCAGATGACATAAACAACTTGAGATATGCAGATGACATAAACAACTTAAGATATGCAGATGACAATGTTGTTTTAGCAGAAAGTGAACGTGAGCTACCAAAAACTAATAGATCGTCAATAAATCAAGGAAAGAATATGGACTAGATATAAATATCCAAAACCCAAAATCCATATTAATCTGCAAATTCGCAGAAGAACAGGTGCTAAACATAAAACTACATGGAGATAAACTACAACAAAAAGAACATAGAAATATCTCGGGCATATTATGACAAATGATGACAGACCTGAAACAGAAGTTAAAAGGAGAATAAGTATAGCTAAAAGAACTTTCAATAACATTAGGAAAATATTAACATCTAAACAAATAACACACAAAAATGAGAATTATAAAATGCTACATCTATTCTATATTCTAGTGTGGCTCAGAAACATGGACAAAAATAATTAGAACACAGAATTTATGCTTGTGAGATGTGGATATACAGAAGAATAGGGAGAACATCATGGAAAGGGAGAAAAACCAACAAAGAGGTTCTAACAACACTTAGAATGAAGAAAGAATTATTAAAGGAAATGAAGATCAAACATATAAAGTATTTTGGACACATTAAAAGGCATGAGAACTTGTTGAAGACCTTGTTTGGAGAGTAAACTCAAAGGGAAGCAAGCAAGATGTGGGCGGAGATACAAGTGAGAAAGTAACATCGCGTGATGGACATGTTACAGTCTAGCAGAGTGCACCATCAAGACAAGAGACAGGGAATGTTGGAGCTCTGTTGCAGTCAACCGTCGTTGCGAAGAGCCGCAATTATTCATGATTCGCCAGTAAGAAGACGTGTAAAGAATTAATTAGGCCTACATTCGTGACGTATTTGATTATTCTCGTGTTTCTCATTGGTCACTATTTATGTACTTGAAGTCGCATGCCCCAAAATAGCTAAGGAAAACCAACAAAATGCACGGAAATAATTAAAATGGTCCTTCTCGGTCATGTTTACGTTTTCTGCGCACGTCTTCTGTACTGTCCAAGGTTGCTGTCTAGATCATGTATGACTCCACTGGTCTGCTTGTGTACAGAAGCGCTACCCGATACCCCACCCCGGCAACGACTATGGCTAGTCGACTGAACTTCGAGAAGCTACTCAGCAAAAGGACGTCCTGCCCTATTGTACTGGCAACTGATGATAGAAAAAACAGAAGATCGTTTTATCAAAAATGGCTTCATAGGCGGGAGTTGGAAACCGACATATTTGGCTCAGGCGCATTAACGTTGGCAACTGATAAGCGATCAGAACTGACGCAGAAAGCAATAACAAACTGCAGAGACGTACACGGTGTCAAGAAAGCATTATGACCACAATACGCTTACATAGATGGGAAGGGCAATGTTAATTTACAACACCGACATAAATAACTGTAATTTTTTTCAGGATGAGAACAAGAGAGGACAATGAGAAGTAAGCTTCATTTGACCAAAGAGACAGAAAGGTCTATGTTAAGATATAACCCAATAAATGACAGAATCATAAGTAGAAGACTGCAAATAAAAGAACATTCAAGATGTTTATGCTCCAACATCTACGGATGAAAAGCAAGAACTAGATTATTTTTATGACACACTGCATGATACATTAGACACATAAATAAGACATCAAATTAATAAAAGGTTACCTGAATGTAGAAGTTGGTAATACCTGAGGAATGCAGAGTCAAAGACCCATTTGGGTTAGGACATCAGAATGTAAAAGTTGGTAAGACCTGAGAAATGCAGAGTCAAAGACCCATTTGGATTAATACATCAGAATGTAAAAGTTGGTAATACTTGAGGAATGCAGAGTCAAAGACCCATTTGGGTTAGGACATCAGAATGTAAAAGTTGGAAAGACCTGAGGAATGCAGAGTCAAAGGCCCATTTGGATTTGGACAACATAAGGAAAAAGGAGAGACAGCTAACATTCTGCATAGAAAATGATTTAGTAATTGCCACCACATTTTTGAAACGACACCTCAGACTCTATACACCTGGACATCACCAGATTGCATAACAAGAAATCCGACTTCATCACTATACACCACAGGTGGAGGGAGATCCAGTCTTCCGTCCATTAAAACATATCCTGGGGCAGATTCTGATTCTGGTTACGAGTTCTTAGCAGCAAACATACAGATCTGACTTAAAAGAGGAAAAGCAGAAGTCTCATTAGATACGACGCTAGAACAATACCAACAAAATACAGCATGGAGGTGCAGAACAAGTTTAATACATTGATGGTCATTCAAGAAGAGATGACACCAGATTGAATTGCAAACATTAGTAGAGACTCAATATTATCTTCTGCACGAGCTTACATAACCCACAGAGTGATACACAGAAAAGATTACATCACAATCGAAACATTAGAGCTGGTCATCAACAGAAACACAAATGAAAAACACTAAAAGATGGCAAACAAAGAGAAGAATTAAAAAAACAACAACTAAAGAAGTCAGAAGAAAGATTAGACAGAGCAAGAAAAAATGCTACAATGACAACTAGTGTAAAGAAATTGAATAATAGCACGAACAGAAGCAAACCAGAATAATGTTTAAAGACGCAAAAACAGAAAACAATATTTTAACTAGCCACTGGAGCAATTGAAGACAAGTCAGAAATACACTAACAGAAAATAAAGACATTCCGAACAGTTGAATGGAATACTGTAGGGAAATGTATGAAGATTCACACATAGACTCCAAACACAACTAGAAATACAGAACTTGATCCAGAATAAATCATAGAAGAAGTACGTTGGACAATGTAAAGACTTAAAAACTGACACATCACCAGGGTGCGACTAATTAGCTGCTGAATTAATACAAGCAGGAGGCGAACGAAGTGTCACAGTCAATCATGCTTCCTGTTTAATTTCTGGAAATGTGAAATATGACCAAAATATTAGGAAAGATAAGTTTATATATAAATTGAGACCATGATGGATCAGCTTTCAATGTCACCTGTCTTGTGGGAAATCGCATCCATATATGATACCCTGATGGATCTGCCTACGAGTTCTGTGACTTTTGTGGGGAAAATTGCTCAAATTATGAAGCAGAGGCTAAGGCCATAAGACAGCCATTGAGTTAAAACACCAACAGTTTGATGTCATGGAACAAAAACCATCAGGAATAGTCATTTTACAGATTTTATGTCAGTTTTGGAAGCTCTTGAACATAACCTATATGAAAAATAAATATATTATCCACATAGCATGAGCAGCGCAAGTCGTAGCAGATCCGCTTATAACTATCTCATATCACACCATCTCATATTACACCATCTCATATCACACAATCTCATATCCCACCATCTCATATTCCACCATCTCATATCCCACCATCTATTGTCACACATCTCATATCACACCATTTCAAATCGCACATCTCACATCATCTCATATGACACCATCTCAAATCACACATCTCATATCGCACAATCTCATATCACACAATCTCATATCACACAATCTCATATCGCACAATCTCATATCGTTCATTAAAATGTTTTATCAGGAGCAACAAGTTTCTTTCTTTGAAGGAGAAACATCTGACTGGTTTAAGGTTTAAAAGGGAGCCAGACAGGGATGCATCCTCTCACCATACCTAACATGTACGCAGAAAACATTATGCGAAATGTACGAGAGGACCCACATTTTGAAAGGTTTCAACCCCCTTACTATCGGAGGACATGTGATTCCAGAAATAAGATATGTAGATGATACCAACGTAATATAAAGAAGCCACGAAACATTTAGAACACATTTTCAGTTTTGTCAGGCACACATTATAGCTAGGCACAAACGCTTTTCCTTAACGAAAAAAAAGACAAATATAATGCACATAAACAGACATGAACTCACACCTACAATAGTCATTGTCATTCCCTAGACAAAGCAGTGACGTTTTGTGCATACTCTAATTATATATCTTCATTCATTTTCCTTTTGCGCTGAAGTTAGCACATAGGGCAGAGGTCAGATCTCTTCAATTCTGTCTGTTCAAAGCTATTCTGTGCAGTTCTTGAATAGTACGGATATTGATTGTTTGACTTTCTCTACGTATCTGATGATGTACTTGCACAGTGTTACAAAACAATGTAACTAGATCTGACTGTACGACAATCCCGCAATGATGACAAAGAGAAATCACATGTAATATTCTAAATATCCGATGTTGTAATACACAGTTTGTTACAAAATAATTCGTTAATAAAAAAAATATAATTGGAATGAACTGACTTCTGTTACACAAATCGGTCTGGACTTTACGATGTTAGTTGATTAATCCAACGATCGACGGAATGACCCAGGCTTGATTAGAGAAACACCTTCCATCAACGAACCCTCCTTATGCTATACAACTTAATTTTCAGTTAAATTATTGTCCCAACTATTATCTGGTATGTATGCACATATCTCTGACCAATACTGGCCTTCTTGCCGGGACAGAGAGGCGTTTAGAGCATCTATGATGAAGACAACGTTCTGGAAAGAATATGAAACTTGATATAAATATTTATAAATAATGCTTTTTTCTACCAAAAAAACGTCTGTTCTTATTGTTTGCTGTTTTATGTCTCATTATTATAGCAAAGATTCCACTTATAAATCCCACGATATGCATTATCAGACAGCCGTTTGAAAAATGCACTCTATAAAATGGTCCTACTAAAGTTTGCCATAAAATGGTCTGGCAACCCTGATTTCCACATTATCAGATATATCAGCAATTCTTGGAAAAGTGTTTGTTTAGCGAGGGTGCCAGATAATTCTATCTATGACCTTACTCAACATAAATGAGAAAAAATACCAGACACTGAAGGCATCACGAGGGCTAAAATTCCAAGAATTCACACTCTACAGGATACGTTCTAGTGGGATTATCATATCACGTTCTGTGAGTGTCAAACAAATACATCTCAAAATAGATTATGTACCAAGAAGTTCAACAAGTCCAACTTTTATGTTACTTCTTTATTATCATTTTCGCTTTAAATGAAATTAATTTCTGTGTGTTATAGAGGGCCCGAGAAGAGAGTAAATAGACAGCAACAATGTCACCTTGGGTGATGCCACCGGGTGCTGAAGCCTGATGAAGAACCCGGAAGAAATCAATCGGTGTATCTGCAATGTGTATTGATATGGCAAGACCTTTATAACACAATTCTCTTCGGAGTAAATGATTGCATACACCTTTTGAAAAGCAACACTTGAGCCTTTAGTCACCACCGGAAGAATCAAGGAGGGAGGGGGGGGGCAGAAAGAAGAAGACAAAGATAGGTTGTCACTAAGGCACAAAAATATGTCCCCAACTGAACTTATTAATAATACAAGAGACAACAAAGTTGTGAAGAAACATGATCGCATATTCCATTCGGCATGACACTTAATTTATTGATACTTTTATGCAATGGTAGGTTTATCCAAAGCTTTATTTCATAGACAGTAGACGTTATCTGTCAGCAATGTGCCTTGCATGCACTAGTAGGTTTATCCAAAACTATATTTCACACAGTACACACTCTTAGCAATGTACATGTTTTCTCTATAAAGAAGGGGTAAATACATAATTGTAAAGATGAAATGCTGCTGGGCTCCCACAAGAGAAGACCTCCACCAATAGTTGAGGTCTGTCACTTATGTCATCTACTGTTGCATGGTGGTTGATCCGATGAATCACTAATAAGACTGCATGCTACATAATACTGCAGTCACCCCAGACAATGTTCGTTTCTTCTTCTTCTTCAGCGTTCATTCTCAAACTCCCACTCGATATATCTTGTAGCAGGACAATGGTCCAACTATGTTTCCAGCAGGAAATGGAAATGCGTTGTGTCGCAGTTTTATTTGCGCCAATGGCCCGACACATCCGTCTTCGGCATGTAACGAAAGACATGCAGTAACGAAAGACAGCGATCGTGACGTGTCAAATCCCTAAGCATGTTCTTGCATTTAAAGATCCGTGGTTGAGCACTCTACATTATCCACTAAATGAAACTCGCACAACATTCCATTGACTCCTGTCCATACTCAGCTGAAAATGGATAGTCGTCATACGATTAGAAAGTAGGAGTTCTGTATTTTCATAGTGAAAAGTATTGTATTAAAGGGAAAAATTCATTCATAAAATACACCGAGCCCATCATCATCAGGTGACATTCGGGCTGGTTTAGGCGATCACGGCTTTCCACAACTCTCTATCTTCAGTAGTATGTATCAGCATCGTTGTTGTTTCCCTGCCGTGCCAGGTTGTTAAAATATCTATTATTTTCTTTCGTTGTCGTCCTCTGTCTCTGTTGTCTTTAATCTTGCCTGTTGTGACTATGTTCTCCAAACCCCCCCCCCCCTGTCTCATAACGGGACCAAAAAAATTAAGAGTGTCTTTCTTGTTCTTATATTGAAATATTCTGAAGCATTGGTTGAGGTGATACAGAAATCCATTGAGTTAATATGCCAACAGCTTGACCTCATGAATAATCATTTTTACAGATTCTATGTCAGTTTTGGAAGCTCTTAAACATACCCCATAAGAAAACAAGACATTCTCAACATAGTATGAACAGCGCAAGTCCTATCTCCGCAGATCCAATCAGATTAAAAAAAAATTAAGGTCCGTTTCACATTTGAATCTTTCAACACTTCCACATTCAGACATAGACAATAATGTGTTGCTGTGTCAGACATAGGCAATACTGTGTTACTGTGTCAGACATAGACAATACTGTGTTGCTGTGTCAGACATAGACAATAATGTGTTGCTGTGTCAGACATAGACAATACTGGGTTACTGTGTCAGACATAGACAATACTGTGTTACTGTGTCAGATATAGACAATACTGTGTTGCTGTGTCAGACATAGACAATACTGTGTTACTGTGTCAGACATAGACAATACTGTGTTGCTGTGTCAGACATAGACAATACTGTGTTACTGTGTCAGACATAGACAATACTGTGTTGCTGTGTCAGACATAGACAATACTGTGTTACTGTGTCAGAAGTGGACAATACTGTGTTATCTGTGTCAGAAGTGGACAATACTGTGTTATTTGTGTCAGAAGTGAACAATGCTGAAGAAATGAAATTAAAAGGACATTTATGGACTTTATGGAGAATTCATAGACTTCCCCTGCTCAATTATGTCAGTGTTTCCCAGCCTCGCTTAACCATGCCTCACCGAAGTCTTTCTAAAAATCTGATTCCCCCCCCCCGCCCCCAATTTTTCCATGTAAAATATAGACCTACATAATTTTACTATATTTAAAACTGAATTGTTCCCAAACAATTTTGTTCGACTTGCCTGCCTGAACAATCAAATTACCCCCCCCCCACCCCCATCCCCAAAGTTGGGGAAGACTGAAGTATATTAAAATATTCACCACTCTGTTTTCTTCTCCACAAATCATTTTTGCAGTACAAGTACGAAAAAAAAACCCGATATATTTTCCAGGTTTGTAGAAAAAATGTTTCACATTCAAACACTTTAGATGGTGTATAAAAAACAGTAATATTGACGACGACGTTCTCTGACACCCCCTCCCTCCAAATATACCCCTTTATACCCGACGTTCTCTGACACCCCCTCCAAATATACCTCGTCCCTCCCCCCCACCCCCCGCGCCTTCCCCAATGCAACAAATTTCAAACTTTGCCTGGCCCCTTTTCAATAATAAGTCCTAATTATTGAGACAATTTACGGAGAGTTTCATATGACTTAACGAGGAGACTTGAAGCTGATTTTTAAACGATAATGACTTATATAAGTAAAACACGGCATTATTCATCACACGTACATAATTCACAAGTACAAATACTCTACAGAGAAACAAACTCAGCGTAAAATATACGTTTCATTCTGACCTGGCCAGATGAGTTCGTAATTTAGCTGCGAGATGAACGCTCTCCCTGGTCCGCAGATTGTGGGAGCGCTAAACGCGTGTCTGTCAGTGAGTTTGAGCGGTCGAGTCGCCTAGGTCGTGCCTGCGAACATAGAACACGTGCGTTTATATTTGACCTGGACGTAGGTCCTCGTACACCATCCTCTAACCCCACCCAGCGTTATTGTGTTTGTGATCTACGTTCAAATCTGAACACGACTGCCGGCGTAAACGGAATATAACATTGTTGCTCACTGTGTGATTAGATGTATTCTAAGCGTGTGTCGACAGCGTACACATGGACGTGTGTCGACAGCTTACACATGGAGTAGTGCTTTTCTAAACGTGTATTACATCGTTCTTGTTGGTCGGATTAACAGCACACATGGCGTAAGTAATATGTATGTTTTTATATTGTGAAACCGTTAAGTGTTTGAAAAATGCGTATGGGGGTGTGTTTAAGGACACGTTATGTCAAGTGTGTTGTGAGTTAGAAAAAAGACAGACGGGGTGTGTATGAGGACACGTTATTTCATGTGTGTTGTGAGTTAGAAAAAAGACAGACGGGGTGTGTATGAGGACACGTTATTTCAAGTGTGTTGTGAGTTAGAAAAAGACAGACGGGGTGTGTATGAGGACACGTTATTTCAAGTGTGTTGTGAGTTAGAAAAAGACAGACGGGGTGTGTATGAGGACACGTTATTTCAAGTGTGTTGTGAGTTAGACAAAGCAGATGTGGGATTTGTGGTTTAAAACATATGATGATAACGGTGATGATGTTAAAATTTTTTCGTTACTGCATGTTTTCCTGTGAATAAGTGAAGGGAGACTTTCTATGGGATGTGGAAATAAAGGTCGTTTTATTTATATTTGATGATGTTAAAGAGTAAAGATAATTGAACTCCGGTGAGAACTGGAGATTTCTGTGTGGTTGAAATATAGATGTGTAGTAGAATTAGAGATTGAAAAAAAAAAAAATGGTAGCATATCCTATCCAGGACGTAGCTATCAACCCAGCATTTGTTGTCTGTGGTGATTTTCTAGGCAATATAATATATACGTTCAGTAGGTTGCCATTGCTTTCTGAACGGTCCGGATGCACAATTGCCTGTGGTGAGGATCGAAATCGGTACCTTTGCCGTCACAGACGCGCTCTGTACCACTTCGCCAAAATTAGAGATATGTGGTAGAAATAGAGGTATGTAATAGAAATAAAGTGGCTTGGACACATAAGAATGAACCATAATCAACTATCAACAGTAACATATAACATAAAAATATCCTAATACAAGGCCAGAGGAAGACCTAGACCAAGATGGATAGATAACATCAAGATAACCATGAACAAATACGGATTCATAGCAGCCAAGGCAACACATCTGGCCTTGGATAGACAATTAAAGCTTCCAGTCACCAACACTTAACTGCAAGTGTGGATATTCAAAGCATCATCCACCTGGGGATAGACAATAGACTTTCCATATAACAGCAGACCATAGACTCTCCATTTAACCGCGGACAGTAGACTTACCATTTAACAGCGGACAGTAAACTCTCCTTTTAACCGCGGACAGTTAATAGACCAGTTAGTTTATATTGGAACTTTTAACTATTAAAACAGCATAAGATCACGCTTCTGGTATTTCTCGTCCGTCGAAGTCGATAATGACCATGTAGTCATGGATCTCGGCAATAGGCCTCTTAGCTGAATTAATTTGAACCCTGTTACGTTTTTGAATATTGTTGGACTATTAATTGCATATTCTTGGAGTCACATGCCTAAAATAGCCAAAGCCAACCAATATATTTCACGCAAATCGGAGACTAGTTCATGTTTATGTTTTAGCGAACAGGTCTCCTATACCGCCAACGGTCGCGATTCAGATCAACCGGGATGATGTTGATGATGTCTTCAGTTTAGCTGTCTGCGACTAATGAGTCCTATAAATGTATGTCCCATAGCAACAGCCTACCGTCGGGGATGAAGATAACCCTTCATGTACTAAGCCGCAGTAATTATTAGGTGGGGTGGCCAGTTCCCTTCCGTGATGTCTTTACCTCCCCTAACTCATGCGTCAGGTACTCATTTACAGCTGAGTTTACTGGAGAAGTGGTCGTGTCAAGAGAGAAATCACAACTCTGAATTTTTTGTTTGTCCGGATGTGGTTTCGAACCAGGCATGCTTTAACCCAGTGATAAAAAGCAAGCTCACTATCAACTAGACGACCGCGTTCCTCTATGAATCCCATGCGTACCAGGAATTGTCTACCACAGTCTGAGTGAGAGGAATCTGTAGGACATTGAACAGCTCTTGCCTTTCTTCTAGTCCGTTTTTGCGCAGCATGATGTCTGAGGTTATCTGCAGCTGCTGCACACCAACAATTTCTGACAATCTGGTTCTGATAATCTAGTCACCACTATCTTACATTTAGTATAAGGTATTATTATAGAATGTGAAGTTTAGTGCAGTGATTATAGGATTCATAGAATAATTAAATCAATATATGCTGTTCAAAAAATAAATAAATTGACGCAACTATTTTGAAGTTCCTTTTTTTTTTTTAAAACTCGCTGATTGGACATCATACAACCTATTCACTATGTCGATCTGGTCATTAACTTCTCGTGGTTACCTGAATTGTACTCACCTCAGGATTCGTGAGGTCATGAAAGAGGTCAAGGTCAAAATAATATTTTTGGCAATAACACGTGATAGGTTCATGAGAATCCCGTGAAACTTACTGAACACACAATTCTTTGACCATATTATTGAATTCCTGTTAAAGATTGACGGTCCTTGGAATAAGCTCATTTGAAAATTCAATGCGCAAGTATCTATCATCTTACTACAGAACAACGATACATCATCATTGGATGCTTACATACTGGACAATCACAAAGTGTAGTAGCAAGAAAATGTAATGTTTGTTAGAAGCACCATTAGTCCATTTTGGAAACGATTTTAATAAACTGGCTCAGTGGCAGACCAGCTGCGCAGTGGACGACATAGATTCACAACTCCTGCCGAAGACCGCTTGATACGGATGCGTCACTGCAGGACAGAGTCACAACTCCTGCCGAAGACCGCTTGATACGGCTGCGTCATCTCAGGAATCGATGTGGATCTGCGTTCTCCACAGTCTACTCAATGCCAGCAGCTCGTCGAATTTCAGATCAAATTATCAGGAGCCTGCTGCACGATGCTGGTCTTTGGGCTAGTATACCCTACACACGTCCTGCTCTTACGGACTGGCATCGTCAGAACCGGCTGCATGCAGTGGGCGAACCAGCATCGTCAATAGACCATTGGGAATGACTGGAAACTGTTTTGGTTTAGTGATGAATCATTTTTTGTGCTCCAGCGACACGATAGACAGAGAAGAGTTTACCGCAGAGTCTCTGAGCTCTATGCCTAGAACAGCGGTGATCAGATTCCTGCACATGTTGGTGGAAGTGTACTGATGTAAGGGGGGGGGCGATTACCGTCATCGGAAGAAGTGACCTGGTACAAATTGATGGACGTCTGAATGCCGAACGATATGTCGCTGAAATTCTTCGTCATCCTGTCTTTCCAACTTTGACTGCACGATGGTCGATTTTTCAGCAGAATAGCGCTTCACCTCATGTGGCACAACTACCTAGTTCCTCGCTGACAACAGCGTCCAGGCCATTCTGTGGCCAGCCTTGTCATTAAACATGAACCCCTTAGAAAACTTAATGAATGAACTCGGCGGACGACTTCGCTAGTGAGACTTGGGTCTGTCCCTGTATCCTGTTGTTAGGTTGTTTTATGTTTTATTTTGGTAACAATCTACCTATTTTCATTTATCTTGACATTTGCCCTGTGTTACTCCAGCCACCTACTTTCTGTGTAGGGTTCTTACCCTATTTATCCCTCAATCTCCGAAAGTTGTCTCTTGCACTGTAGAAAGAGTAGGCAGCCTTCCCACAGCAACATATCCAACGACTAATCAGGTCTATACCACGTAAATGGAAGCCATACACAGTACTGAAACGGATGTCTAAATAATAAATGTCGTAAATAATAAAATTCCAAACAGAATTAATGAACATCATGTCATTGTTAAGTCTGTAAAGTTCTTCATGCCAAAGTTGGAACATAAATTCCGTAAAATATAATTTTGGTACACGTTTGAAATTGTGGTGTTTATTAGCACTGCAATTATATTGTGTTTCGCTTTTTGAACAGTATATATTTCACAAATTGGAGGGATGGCTGTAGGATTCACATATTATAAAGATGATTATAGGATTCACATATTATAAAGATGATTATATGATTCACATATTATAAAGATGATTATTGAATTCACATATTAGAAATATTATCATAGAATTCACATATTAGAACGATGATCAAAGAATTCACATGTTAGGACGATGGTTATAGGATTCACTGATAAGGGAGATAATTATAGGATTCGCAGATTAGTGGAATAGTTATAAGATTCACAGATTATTGGAATGAATATAAGATTCACAGATTAGTGAAATGAATATAAGATTCACAGATTAGTGAAATGAATATAAGATTCACATATTAGTGGAATGAATATAAGATTCACAGATTAGTGAAATGAATATAAGATTCACATATTAGTGAAATGAATATAAGATTCACAGATTAGTGGAATGATTATAAGCATGTGAAGATTAGTGATAGAGGTAGAGAAATGTCCAGAGAGGAGATATAAGAGTTATAATTTGTGAAGAAGTGTCGGTGAGTGAGGAGCGGTGTGGGTTGATGAAGAACCATGTGTGTGGATTGATGAAGAAGCTATTGTGTGGGGTTATGAGGAACTTGTGTGGGGTTATGAGCAACTTGGTGGGGTTATGAGGAACGTGTGTGGGGTTATGAGGAACTTGTGTGGGGTTATGAGGAACTTGTGTGGGTTTATGAAGACGTTCTCCTTGTATGGGTTGATGCGTATTCATATTATTGTGTATTTAAAGTTTTCCACACTTGCTAGCTAATGGTTCCCCACTCCTCCGTGCGATAGTACATCCTTTGTGTGTTAATGTCCTCAGCGTGCGTTAGTACTCCCCCCCCCTTTTTGTGTTAATGCTTTCACCTGTTTGCAAAGATGGAAATGCACCCGCTTCCGTGTTAATCCCCCTCCTGTGCGTTAATACCCTCCTGCGTTAATACTCTTCGTGTGCGTTAATGCACTCCCTCCCATGTTAATACCACTCGTGTGTATTAATACCCGTCTGTACTTGTGCCCTCCTTTCTGCATTACTGCAAAAACTGTGCGTTAATTCCCCCCTCCCCAATCTTTGTGTGTTAATGATCTCCTGTGTTACTGCCCCGGGAATACTTTAATGACCCCCTTCTGTGTTAATGTCCCCCATTTGCGTTAATCCCCCTTTATACAGTAACGCCCCTCCCCCACTTGTGCATATGTATGCATT
The DNA here is from genome assembly GCA_034231615.1 of Meghimatium bilineatum. NCBI lineage: Eukaryota > Metazoa > Mollusca > Gastropoda > Stylommatophora > Philomycidae > Meghimatium > Meghimatium bilineatum. The sequence goes on from CM067306.1 coordinate 10,870,376, forward strand.
GCTAAGTGATATTTAATGTGTTATCCGTGTCTTGATGGTATATATCTAATATATATAATGAGGTATAACAGTGGCATGATGGTATATATCTAATATATATAATGAGGTATAATTGTGGCATGATGGTATATATCTAATATATATAATGAGGTATAACAGTGTCTTGATGGTATATATCTAATATATATAATGAAGTATAACAGTGTCTTGATGGTATATATCTAATATATATAATGAGGTATAACAGTGTCTTGATGGCATATATCTAATATATATAATGAGGTGTAACAGTGTCTTGGTGGTATATATATATGTTATGTTATGTTCCTCCAGGGCCATAGGCGGCGCATAGGGCAGAAACCATAGCTTTCCATTTCTGTCTTTGTGTTGCCAGGTCTTTCAATTCTTGAGTGTTGTTTAGGTTCATTGACATGCCTTCTCTATTAATGGTTCTTCGTAGAGTTTCTCTAGGTCTCCCTCTTCTTCTTACTCCAGGTGGCACCCAATATAGTGATTGCTGGGGAATTCTTAGGCTGTTCATTCTGAGAACATGGCCGATGTAAGTCCAACGCCTTTGTCTAATGAACGAAGATATATAGGTTTATTTGCTTTCCTCTCTTATAGTAGTGTTAGATTTAAAGTCACTTCACTTAACGTTCAGAATGGTACGTAGGCATTTGTTTTCAAAGGAGTCGAGTCTTTTATCTGTGGCTTTTGTGGCTTTCCAACTTTCGCACCCATATGATAGAATAGGGATGATGTTGGAGTTAAACAACTTGAGTTGTGTGGTGTTTCTTAGTGTGTTTGACGTCCATATGTTGCGTAGTTTATTGAAAGCACCCGCTGCAAGGGCAATACGGTGTAAAATTTCTTTTGATGAGTCTCCATCCAATGCTAGATTGGTGCCTAAATATGTAAAATTGTTGACTTTTAATAATGAAACATTTCGAATTTCTATGTTGTCGTTGGATCTCGTAAAATCATATATATATATATATATATATATATATATACATACATACATACATACATATATATATATATATATATATATAAACTATATATAATGACGTATTACCCGTGTATTGATGGTATATATCTAATATATATATAATGACGTATTAAAGGTGTCGTGATAGTATAAGCTTACTATTTGATCGTGTGTTATCTCTGTCTTGATGGTATTGCCCCAACTGTCTTGTTAGTAAGTGTTCTTCACTGTGACTAAATTTTAAAAAAACAACAACTTTGCAGTCGTCACCACAATTAAAATCCTAGAAATATTATATTTTCGTCCACCTGCTGCCTATGTGCGAAAGTGGAGCAAGTAATTGCAATACTTGACCTGCTATGTATGTCGTAATAGAAGACTAAAGAAGTTTGAGATAGAGAGCTAGCTGTATCGTCTCATATGTAAAAAATGACCAAAATGTATGATGCAATTGGATGTGTCAGGTACAGAATTCGCAGCCTAGCTGTAAACCATGAAAAAAATTCATTCGGTTCTCTTGGCTACATCGTGCTAACCTCAAGAGACTGAGAACTAACGCAGAAGGATAGCAAGAAAACCGTAAGCGAAGTCTTGTTTAGAGAAGATTTCTCGGAGATCCCTGGGGTTCATCAATAAGGCTACGGAAATAAGTGCTATGAGAGATACTGTGTGAAGTCGTGCCGCTTCCCTTTGAGGGATAGAGTACATGTTGGGTAATTCGAGTACAATGAAGTCAGTCCTTTATGCGTTTTCCTTTACATTTTATCGTTTAATCCTTTCTCTTTTCATTTTTACTTATTTCCATCCACCATTTAATTTTCTCTAAAAAGTAAAAGAAAGATACAAATTATATTAGCAAACCTGGCACTCCCCATGACTTAAAGTTGCAAGATCACGTTACACAGTGTTTCTCAAACCTGAAATTCCCATGCTTAATATTGCAAGATCACATAACGCAGTGTTTCTTAAAATTGGCATTCCCATGTTTAAAGTTGCAAGATCAGGTATCACAATGTTTCTCAAACCTGACATTCCCATGCTTAAATATGCAGAATAACGTAACACAGTGATTTCATACACTTCTCTGCCACCGTCCCTTTCGTATAAATTGTATAGACCAATGATCTCTCCTCCGCTAGGACAGTAGATGCAATATGGCAAGAAAGGGGATGGATTTGATTACGTAAAGAAAATGACCATTTCTATTTATTGTGAATTTATGACCTTTTCACACCAGATGATTACTTAATCACCATGTCTTCATAGCCTAATTTTCACAATCATGCACAGTAAAATTATTTTTTTTATAAGAATAACTAATGAATTCGTAATTATACTATTTAATACTGCAGTGGCGACACTTATTTTTTTGCAACTTCTTCTGTCATGGTTGAAAATAGAAATTATACAAACAACAGTATGGCGTACGAAAATTCCTCACTGTATCGTCAAACTCCATAAAAAAGATACTCCAATATATTATTTTTCTTGAAAAGCAATACCAAATACACATTGAAAGCTTGAAAACTTTCTCCTGTTTCGCTCTATATTGAGTGCACAATGAATTATCAGGTTTCATTGCGCATGTCAGCCAACTTTTGATGTTGGTGAAATCTTGAATGTTATATGAATTTTAATACAATTAAAAATCTACTAGTTTTTAACAGAAAACTGTCGCTGGTTTGAATAATCTTAGTTGAAATATGTTTCAGATAGAGTTAATATCGACAGAAAACTGTCGCTGGATTGAATAATCTTAGTTGAAATATGTTTCAGATAGAGTTAATATCTACAGAAAACTGTTGCTGGTTTCAATAATCATAGTGTGAACAGGTTCAGGTTAATATAAATAGAATTGTACTTATGCTATTGTACATAAAAAGTAGTAATTTCTTTCAATATTCAATGTGTTCAAATGCCTCCTAAAGCCCTTTTGTTTCCGTGACCCTACACCCCCCCCCCTTCTTAGTCCTGAATCGTTCACTAAAATCTCTTATTTCAACCGACGGGGCATTTTCGCCTATTATGAGAATCTGTGACATAGCGCGTGTAGACAATAAGTATGTCACAGAATAAGTAGATGTATCATATACGATAATTCATGTCATCAGAGAAATACGCTCAGGTAACTAGCAACATTAGATATACAGAGTCCAGAATAGAAACAGTGGTTTTAATGGTATCGATTAGTTCGATCGTTATGTCAATCTTAATCTCCTGTGTTACCGTAACAGGACCGGCATCTACGTCGTGTTTAAACAAAACACAAATGAAAGTATCAGATGAAAGAATGGTTTAGCTTGCTGGAGAAGGAGTGCTTCTTGAAAGTAGATAACAGAAGGTGATTAAATGACAATGTCAACAAAAGATAAGTAGAGATGTGTTACATCTAACTGAAACAAAAACATCTACAGGGTAGAGACAAATAATGTTAATAATAAATGTAATTATAAATTTCATACTTGGATTTGTAAGGCATTTTTAAAGAAACAATAACAAGACGCAGAAAAATAGATTATATATGTATGCACTGTATACAAGTACATGATCAGATAACTTTAACTTGTCTATGGTCTAACTATATAACAGAGACATTACAGCGACATGATCAAATAACTTAACTTGTCTATGATATAACTATATAACAGAGACATTACAAGGACATGATAAAATAATTTTAACTTGTCTATGATCTAACTCTATAACAGAGACATTACAGCGACATGATCAAATAACTTTAACCTCAACTCCAGTCTATGGGCTAACTATAATGACAACCATTAAAACGGCATCAAAAACGTTATTTGTTTTCACACTTAAAATGTTTCTGTACGTGAGCGATTCTTCAACCAAGAACGCGCGCAAGTTATGAAGTTCGTGTAGTTCCATTGTTTTGTTGATGTTATGTTTCTTTCGCATGTTTCGTGCTTGACGAGTAAAACAGCAGATAAACAAATTCCGACTCTATTAAAAATCAAAACAAGATGAAATTTGGCACACGCATTAATAAAGATTAGGAAAGTAAAAGTCATTACCTGGATTTTATCGAAAGAAGGTCTTTTGCTGGTTTTTTTCCATGCATCGACTGGAGACATTGCAAGCTGCCGGTGAGCTTGTCAGTTGAATGGCGACCACAGAAATTGTCATACATTTTAATAGTGATTAGTCCACAACTAATTTATACCAACGATTTCTGACTACATGACGTATGACCGCTCCAGACGTGGTCAACCTTGTGTAACAGCACTAGCTCAAGATTGTATAATTGTAATGATGCATCTGCCGAACTGCCTCCAAACAGCAACTCAGACAGCAACTGCGACAGTAACTCAGACAGCAACTCAGACAGCAGCTTAGACAGCAGCTATTAGACGATGCTTATTACCGAAAAACACTGCGAAAAAGACTTCACTCCATTTGCTTGCAAAAAAAAGAAATCCTAACATTAGCCCTATCCTTACTAGTCGACACATAACCAACAGACTGGCTTCGTTCTAAAAATTCAACGGCCAAGCTCGTATTTAAAAAAAATGTATAATGCAAATTTGATTTAGCACATGGTTCATATATGTGGGGAAAAAAAGCTAGTTTCAGTTAATTCTAATTCAACACGTGTTCTGGTTTATGCAAAAACATGCAAAAATAGACACGTTATTAATTGTTCCTGGTATATAAAACAAAACTATATGAACAAATAACTTTAACATCAGTCAATGGGTAACTACATATCAGAGAACAGTACAGCGACATGTTCAGATAACTTTAACATCAGTCAATGGGTAACTACATATCAGGGAACAGTACAGCGACATGTTCAGATAACTTTAACATCAGTCAATGGGTAACTACATATCATGGAACAGTACAGCGACATGTTCAGATAACTTTAACATCAGTCAATGGGTAACTACATATCAGGGCACAGTACAGCGACATGTTCAGATAACTTTAACATCAGTCAATGGGTAACTACATATCAGGGAACAGTACAGCGACATGTTCAGATAACTTTAACATCAGTCAATGGGTAACTACATATCAGGGAACAGTACAGCGACATGTTCAGATAACTTTAACATCAGTCAATGGGTAACTACATATCATGGAACAGTACAGCGACATGTTCAGATAACTTTAACATCAGTCAATGGGTAACTACATATCAGGGCACAGTACAGCGACATGATCAGATAACTTTAACATCAGTCAATGGGTAACCACATATCAGGGCACAGTACAGCGACATCTTCAGGTAACTTTAACATCATTCTATGTACTAACTAATTAACAGCTTTCTTTTAAGTTTTTAGAAGATATTTTCCAATACAATATATTTACATGTTTTATGTACCACTGTTCTGTTTACCGTCACTTAGCTGTTTTCAAATTCTCCCACTCCCCCCTCCCCCCTTGTCAAGAACTGTCAGGCAGAGCTAGGAACAGGGTAATTCAGTTTTTCTAATCACTAAAAATACACATAGCACACACAAATGAACGTTTCGACGAAAAGGCTTTTATTAAGTTTAAATGCACAATAAAATACGACGAGAAAGAACGGCACTATTGACGTTGACTTTACAAATCTAAATGGGGGCTCTACATTGAGTTGTGTGTGTTATTATGTGCGTTTCCAGTGATTAGTAGAATATTATCACCCTGTTACTAATTTGCCTGTTGGATTTCAGTTTTACTGCAATCAGTACATATTATGGATCAAGAACTGTCAAATATTTTCAGACCCCTTTCTCTACCCCAGTCCCCCTCATTGTTGACGTAAATACTGACAACCCCTTATCTGGCACAAAAACATTTCTTAAATCTGCAGATTTCGTTTCCATGGTAACCAGATCGCGTACTGTCACCATCTAATTTGAACGGAGATTGTTAAAACCGAACGTATATCTTGGTTTCTGCAGTCATTTCATTGTTTCGCCAGAAAACAAATATTCCGGCGTGAAATTTCGATTTAACAATGTCAGTTTGCTGAGGTCTGTTTGCTTTGATTCTTCTTCTTTGTGCGTGTAATTATTACGCGTACATTTGAAGGTTATCACCTTTAATTTCATACACACTTTCGCCATTTTTTTCTATTTATTTCTCTCTGTCTCTCTATCTGTATCTCTCTCGCATACACATTCTATTTATTAAAAACTTTATTTTTTTCCATTATTCTATCCCTCATTCTATTTCATTATCTAGTTTTCTCTTTTCCATCACTTTATACCCCCCCCCCCAACCCCCAACCCGTCGTTTCTCTATAATTTCTTCTTCTTCTTCTTTTTGTTCTGCGTTCGTTCTCAAACTCCTGCAGATCAGCAGGATGTAGTCCGGAGAACGGAATGCGTTGTGTCATGGTTTAAAACATTGCTGCGATATCTGCGCCTTACGGCCTGACACATCCGACTTCAGCATGGCTTTGCGTCACTTACCCTATATGGGATGGGATAGCCAACTCCATCCCATAACCTCCTTAGTCACCTCATACGACATGCATGGAAGGTAAACAGTGTTGCTATTCTTTGCTTTCCTTTCGGGCCCCGACAACACACAGGCGTCTCTATAATTTTATATCCTTGTTTTGTTTCGTACACTCTGGTATTGCTACTTATTTCTAGCACTCGTTCCTGATTTTGTCTCTTTCCACTCCTTGGTCGGAGGTACTCCTTGGTCTGTTCTTGTCAATGTCATCTGCTTCCATCTTGGTCTCTCTTTCTGTTCTTGTCAATGTCATCTGCTTCCCTCTTGACATCTCTGTCTGTTCTTGTCAATGTCGCCTGCTTCCCTCTTGACATCTCTGTCTGTTCTTGTCAATGTCATCTGCTTCCCTCTTGACATCTATGTCTGTTCTTGTCAATGTCATCTGCTTCCCTCTTGACATCTCTGTCTGTTCTTGTCAATGTCATCTGCTTCCCTCTTGACATCTCTGTCTGTTCTTGTCAATGTCATCTGCTTCCATCTTGACATCTCTGTCTGTTCTTGTCAATGTCAGCTGCTTCCATCTTGGTCTCTCTGTCTGTTCTTCTCAATGTCATCTGCTTCCATTTTAGTCTCTCTGTCTGTTCTTGTCAATGTGATTTGCTTACCCATTGGTCTGGCTGTTCTTTTTAATATGTTTTGCTCACACTTTGGTCTCTCTGTCTGTTCTTGTCAATGTGATGTGTTTACACCTTGATTTCTCTGTCTTTTCTTGTCAGTGGGATTTGCTTTCTTTTCATGGTTTTTCTGAAAGTGTTTTTTTCCCCTTTCGTTCGCTCCATTGTAATCAGCACGGGTTTTCGTGTGATTTCCGCCGGGAGCGTAATTACGTTGTGCCACCGTTATGCGCCGAGTTGCCCCAGCACATCCGATTTCGGCATGCCTTGACATTTCGGGTGGGCTATCCTAGCCGTAACAGCCTTCCTATCGGTCGCCAGGCAGCGGATGTGTACTGACTCTGCGCCGAGACGGTTTGTCCTTCACGTCAATCTTGCACGGGTGTTCCGCAACCAGTGAACTTGTCTCGTGTAATTAGATATATTGTGTATCAGTAATATGCCCGTGCCCATTGGGTACTGTACCTTTGCTCATCATCGAGCCTGAATCTGGTTTAGGAAGAACTTGGCAGAAGGATTGGGCTCGGACTCGTTCGCCCTCTTAGCCGAAGTTTTGTTTACCACCGTCGCGAACCCCTTGTCCAAGTCTGAGTCTATACATATATTTAGGGACGGCAGGGACTAGCATTTTGTTCTAGATCTGAATAGATCTTGCCACCTTGGACGGCAGTGCCTGTGCCCATCGGGTACTGAACCTTTTCTCTCTTTTTGTGTTAGCGCAGAGGTGTCGAAGATACTGCTTGTCTTTTTGCAATCAAATTTCTATCTATCTGCTACCTCTTCACTAACGGACACGGTCCCCAAAAGTTTTATCCAGAATCAGCACGAGCAGCTACATTCTGTTTCCATGGTGCACCGCGAGGAGGTACTTTTTGGATCTTGGTTATCTGCTAACTCTGGGTCAACGGAGAGCAACGCAGTGCCATTTGCACCCCTCTTAAAGTGTTGGTTCTCAAACTGCTGATGGGTCTCTCTTGTGGAAGTACAATTGTCTACTCGATTTTTAGCAGCATATATACCAGAGGGATGCAGATCTGTTGTATCGTTATTATTGCGCCAATGGCCGGACACATGCGACTTGGGTGGTACACTATTCGTGTGGTACACTATTCGTGTGGTACACTATTCGGGTGGTACACTATTCGGGTGGTACACTATTCGGGTGGTACACTATTCGGGTGGTACACTATTCGGGTGGTACACTATTCGGGTGGTACACTATTCGGGTGGTACACTATTCATGTTTAGCTATTAGCAATTTCATAGTCTTACTTTCACGGTTAAGCACTTTTTTTTTCATTCTCAAGCGCCCACTGAATCTTTCTTGTAACTGGACAGTGGATCTACTAGATTTCTAGCGGATGTGGTTCAGAGAACGGAATTGCGCTGTGCCGTCGTTTATTTGTGCTAATGGCCCACAGCATCTGACATCGGCGGTGGTAGGTAATACAATTAGGGATTTTACAGCTTCCACTGAATTGTGGTTTTATAATACAGTGGACAGTAAAAAAATACTAATCAAGAAGTAACAAACAAGAAGTGATAAGACTAATCAAGAAGTAATACGAATAATCAAGAAATTATAAGCCTAATCAAGAAGTGATACGAATAATCAAGAAATGATAAGGCTAATCAAGAAGTGATTAGAACATTAAACATTGAAGATGAATGGCACTAACAAACACCGTTATAATAATAAATATTGGGTTTATTGTTGTTGGTGTTTTTTTGTGTGGGTGGGGGGGGGTGACATAAGGTGACATAGCAATATGGAAAATTTAATAATGGAAGATGTTTTTGGAAGCAGGGGTAAGGCTCACCAAAGACGACGATGGATACCGGGTATCTCAGATTGTGTAAACATGCCATTGGCTGCGCAAAGTCAACTCACCCAGAATCGTGAAGAGTTCCGAAGATTCATACAGAAGACTACGTCCTGGAAAGAATATGTCACCTGATGTCACCTGACATAAAGAAGACTACGTCCTGGAAAGAATATGTCACCTGATGTCACCTGACATAAAGAAGACTACGTCCTGGAAAGAATATGTCACCTGATGTCACCTGACATAAAGAAGGCTACGTCCTGGAAAGAATATGTCACCTGATGTCACCTGACATAAAGAAGACCACGTCCTGGAAAGAATATGTCACCTGATGTCACCTGACATACAGAAGACTACGTATACTGAAGGTTGAGCACCTGTAACCTTATCGCTATTCCGCTTACAATAAGAGAGAACCGATTTACGTACTTATCCTCTGGCCACCAACCTCAACTCTAACCACGGACAAACATGTCTGACCTTTCTGCCGCTGTTTTGTGACCTATCCCCACAACCACAGCGAGATCTCGGTAGCGTACTACAGACCTGCGCGCTCATGGCCTAGAAGGCTGTTTTCCGGTATTTGATTGTTTCTGTGTGTTTCATTGATCGGCCTTGGCTATATCTGGTGGACGACTCCAAGTATATGAATAGTGACCAACGGATAACAAGACAATAATAAAAACGTAACGAATGAAGTCTTGTTTACTTTCAGCAATTAGGTCTTCTATCCTTCGAAGGGTCATGGTAACAGACGCCAATGAGCATACTTTCAACAAACACCTCACTTTGTTACCAGTGTCAAACATAGTCTTTAGCAACCTCGCAGCAGAGAATGATGTTCGTCCGTCGTGATCGACGATGACCAAAAACTCAACCATAATAATAATAATAACAATAAATAATAAAATAATAAAGTTAATAGTGCGTTTTTAAATGACTAGCAAGTCCAATGCGCGCACAAAATGTTCTTTTACAGAATTGACAACAATAGAAGGTATCTGTGTGAGGTTGAGATGTTTTTTCTTTTCTACGTGTCCGCTCCTGTCTTGCAGTTTCTTGTCTGAGTTCTTCTGCCGCTAGTGCTCCCGTTCTAATGCTGTAACGCCATGCTGTTCTATCCTGAGCGAGGCTCTCCCAAGCGCCTACGTCAATGTTAAGATGTTTCAAGGATGACTTGAGCGTGTCTTTGAAACGCTTTTTCTGTCCACCAGCTTTTCGAAAACCTGCCGTGAGTTCTCCATAATATATTTGTTTTGGCAAACCCGAGTTCTCCATACGCACAAGATGGCCTGCCCAGCGTAAAGATAAGTAAATGGGTTGAGAAATGACTATCGCTGAAGTTGGTTTATAGTGTGGAAGAGTTGCGCTAATCGTCAACCACACTCTCTCTCCTGAGTTTTATCTTGGTCCAGTGGCAAGACAAAGTCGAGACAACTGGGAGAAAATCAGCAGAGAATACTCATCACGTGTGAGATGAAGTGTTTAAGAATAGCAGGTATGGTCACCAAACTGGACAGAGTAAGAAACAAGGATATCAGAAAAAAAGAGTAGGAATAATGCCTTGTAACAAATATATAGAAAGTCAACAGATAAAGTGGTTTGGTCACCTTATGAGAATGAACCCAAGCCAATCAGCTGGATACAGAGCAAAGGGAAGACCGCGAAAGAGATGTATCGAGAACATCACGACCACCCTCCACAAACACGGGCTCAGTAATACTGAGGTATCACATGTGATCTTGAACAGAAATTTGAGGCTCCCACCCCTACGAGATCATCACGACCACCCTCCACAAACACGGGCTCAGTACTACTGAGGTATCACATGTGATCTTGAACAGAAACTTACGGCTCCCACCCCTACGAGAACATCACGACCACCCTCCACAAACACGGGCTCAGTACTACTGAGGTATCACATGTGATCATGAACAGAAACTTAAGGCTCCCACCCCTACGCTTAACGGCAAGTGTGGATGCTATCAACCAGTTTCCAGCTGGTGATAGACAATAGACTCACTGAGAGAGAAAAAAAACCACGAATGTGTGTCAAATTTTATAAGAGGTACAGCAGAATTACATTGACCATGTACATCATGTACTTAGAATGGATGAAAGCAGACTTCCTAAATAAATCATCTTCGCCGAAGACGAATGTGTCTGGCCATTGGCACAAATAAAACGGCGACACCGCACCATTTCCATTCTCTGGACTACATCCTGCTAGAAATCTAGTGGGACCATTGTGTTGCTACGAGAGAGATTCAGCGGGAGTTTGAGAATGAACGATGAGGATGAAGAAACAAACCTTGACTTCGTAGGTAGAGAAAAGTAAGGTAGGCTGTCATGAAGAGACTACACAGAAAAATCGAGGAAAGTTCAATATTTGGCATAATGAATACACAAAAACTACAGCAACTCGCAGAGAGGCGCTCAACATGGAGAGAAATTACTACTGCCCTCTGTACCATCTTTGGCGATAAGCAATAGTAGGTGGTACTGCTAGTAGAACATAATTGAAAATAGTACTCACGTGAAAGACAGGTAATGAAGTCCTACTTGATGACGACTAACACACTATCACTAACGGATGTTAACATGAATAAATATGGTACATACAACAAATCAAAACACAGAATATAATCATACAAATGACAATACACAGGACAAAATCGACGTTTCGGACCAATAGGCCTTTTTCAAGAAACGCACATAACATACAATATGTGTATGTTATGTATGTTATGTGTATGTTTTTATGTTATGTGCGTATCTTGAAAAAGGCCTATTGGTCCGAAACGTCGACTTTGTCCTGTGTATTGTCATTTGTATGATTATATTCTGTGTTTTGATTTGTTGTATGTACCATATTTATTCATGTTAACATCCGTTAGTGATAGTGTGTTAGTCGTCATCAAGTAGGACTTTATTACCTGTCTTCCACGTGAGTACCATCTTTGGCGCAAAATGAACTAACTTTGAGACAATATCCTTACAATAATTATACGATTTGTATTATATAAGTAATTCTGAGACAAGCATCATCATTAAGTGCCGTCTCCGCAACGAAGGTTGGCTGCAACAGATGTCTAACATCCTATGTCTCTGTTTTTGTGGTACACTCTGATAGACTGTAACATGCCCATCTCGTGATGTTACTCTCCCAATTTTATCTCTGCTTACCTTTTACACACCTTCCCTCGACTTTACTCTCAAAAGTAAGGTCTTCAACAATATATCACGTCTTTTAATTTAACCAAATTAAATTATTTGTTTGATCTTATTTCCTTGAATAATTCTTTTTTCATATTAAGTGTTGTTAGAACCTCTTTATTGATTTTCTTCTCTTTCCACAATGTTCTTCTTATTTTTTTCTATATATCCTAATCCTATATATTTTAAATATATATTCTATATATTTCAAAGGCATCAATTGTGTCTTCTAAATTTTTGTTTATTGTTATTGTTTCTGAGTTATACATTAATAAAGAATAGATGTAGTATTCTATAATTTTCACTTTTAATTAGTTTGCAGTTTGTTCATATGTTAACATTTTCCTCGTACCATGGGAAGTACTTTTACCCATTCCTATTCACCTTTTTCTTCTTCTTCAGCGTTCATTCTCAAACTCCTGCTGGATCTCTATTGCAGTAGGACAATGGCCCTATTAGATTTCCAGCAGGATATAGTCCAGAGAATGGAAATGCGTTGTGTCGCCGTTTTATTTGCGCCAATGGTCCGACACATCCGTCTTCGGCGGCGTATTCACCTTTTAACTTCTGAGACAATATCCTTAGAAAATTTATATGATTTGTATTTAAAACACGGGCTAGTTTTCTTCCTCTGTGTATGTTCTAAATAAATGGTTTTTTTTCTTTTTTAGTTGTTTTTAAAAAAATGTCATTTCGTGTCAATCAATACAATATAGATAAAACTAAAGCAACATCATCTCAAGCCATGCTGTGCATGGATGCTATGCCCAAATTGGAATAGCAGTAGCAGGATTTTGAAGGATCTACAATGATCTGGTAGCATCTAGAGCTGAACCTGGATCGATTGCCTTTAACGTATACAAGTTGGTTGTTATTCAATAGTTATATGTTTGATACGAATTCTTCAATAATGTGAAGATTTTACATCCATCAATTAGGCATACTACAACCGTTGTGATACTCATTAGCCAATCGATGAAAATGGAATTGTGAATATTATAATTAGGAATTAATGTTGAATGAGTGAGCATACTAATCATATTTAACTCAAATCGTAACTCAAATATTAACTCAAATATTAACTCAAATATTAACTCAAATCTTAATCCTGTAATACAATGTTTTAGACAGATGGGCAAACAATGATAGTATTTATATACCGTGATCATATTTAGATTCACCGTTTTAAAAGTTGGTTTCATTGTCAAGCCAGACGTATTTCAGTGCTTGGCTGAATATATTTCTAAGATTTCCATGATTTATATGATATTCATCATATATTTACAGTTGTACAAACATTTTTGTGTGGCTCAGAAACATGGACAACAATAAAAGGGAAAACCAGAAAAAAACTACAATCTTTCATCAACAGATGTCCACATAGAATAGAAGGTTTGGAATAGTATGCAACAAATGAGGATCTCGTGGAAAGAACTAAACAGACGTCAGAAGAGATAGACCTCAATGTGTAGCTCTGGCGATGGCCAGGAGGACATAGGGCTACACTAAGAAAATCAACATAAAGCAATGTGGAACATGATTTGTTATGGACCCAGAGAGAAAGAGGGAAAGATAAAAATAGCAAAATATATAAAGGAAAACGTTAGATAAAGATATCCAAAAGGATGGATAAGATGGGACAAGAAGGAAAATATACGATATGGATATATGCTCCCATGAGTAAGCTGTGTCCACTTGCAGGATCTATGCTTCCATGAGTAAGCTGTGCCAACCTGCAGGATCTATGATCCCATGAGTAAGCTGTGCCAACCTGCAGGATCTTTGCTCCCATGAGTTACAGTGGCCACCTGCAGGATCTTTGCTCCCATGAGTTACAGTGGCCACCTACATGATCTATGCTCCCATGAGTTACAGTGGCCACCTACAGGATCTATGCTCCCATGAGTAAGCTGTGCCAACCTGCATGATCTATGCTCCCATGAGTAAGATGTGCCAACCTGCAGGATCTTTGCTCCCATGAGTTACAGTGGCCACCTGCAGGATCTTTGCTCCCATGAGTTACAGTGGCCACCTACAGGATCTATGCTCCCATGAGTTACAGTGGCCACCTACAGGATCTATGCTCCCATGAGTAAGCTGTGCCAACCTGCAGGATCTATGCTCCCATGAGTAAGCTGTGCCAACCTGCAGGATCTTTGCTCCCATGAGTTACAGTGGCCACCTACAGGATCTATGCTCCCATGAGTTACAGTGGCCACCTACAGGATCTATGCTCCCATGAGTAAACTATGTCCACCTGCAGGATCTTTGCTCCCATGAGTTACAGTGGCCACCTACAGGATCTATGCTCCCATGAGTAAGCTGTGCCAGCCTGCAGGATCTTTGCTCCCATGAGTTACAGTGGCCACCTGCAGGATCTTTGCTCCCATGAGTTACAGTGGCCACCTGCAGGATCTTTGCTCCCATGAGTTACAGTGGCCACCTACATGATCTATGCTCCCATGAGTTACAGTGGCCACCTACAGGATCTATGCTCCCATGAGTTACAGTGGCCACCTGCAGGATCTTTGCTCCCATGAGTTACAGTGGCCACCTGCAGGATCTTTGCTCCCATGAGTTACAGTGGCCACCTACATGATCTATGCTCCCATGAGTAAGCTGTGCCCACTTGCAGGATAAATTAGAAATGTGTATTTGAATGATGTTGCAGACACAATCAACATAGCGGTACATGCCTTCCATCTGCAGGTTGCGTGTTGGTTATATACCTGCTTACGTTTCAGCTTCCTAGCGAGTTTATGATCTAAACATAATTCTTCTATAGTCCTACGCCTCAATTGAGTTCTTGAAATTTCATTTGAGTTATTCTAGACATTTCTGTGTTTCACGTTACCTTCTTTATCGGTTTATAATTCTTTACTAGCTCTTTTCTATTTCATTTTTTTAAATAATGGGTTCTTCTATTTATGAATAATAATAATATTATTGTTATTATTGTTATTATTATTATTATTATTATTATTATTATTATTATTATTATTAATATTACATGAAGCAAGATTGGCGAAATTGTAATGCTTCAATTTGGACATGTCACGAGACTACTCACTATCTAAGACTATTTTGCAAGGAACAGTCGAGGGTTGAAGAAGAAAGGAATTTCTAAGAAAATCATAGATTGACATCTTTAGGGAATCATCTGGGAATGAGTTTCCTAGACTCGTCCGAATAGCTTAGATCACAGATGTCTAGAGGTTTTTTGTAATGATGTCTACAATGTGGTACATCTACGACCCCAGTGGGTTATGGATCTTATTATTAATATTAGTATTAGTATTAGTATTGGTATTAGTATTAGTATTAGTATTGGTATTATTATTAGTATTAGTATTAGTATTAGTATTAGTATTAGTATTAGTATTAGTATTAGTATTAGTATTAGTATTGGTATTAGTATTAGTATTAGTATTATTATTAGTATTAGTATTATTATTAGTATTAGTATTAGTATTAGTATTAGTATTAGTATTAGTATTATTATTAGTATTAGTATTAGTATTATTATTAGTATTAGTATTAGTATTAGTATTAGTATTGGTATTAGTATTGGTATTAGTATTGGTATTAGTATTATTATTAGTATTAGTATTATTATTAGTATTAGTATTATTATTAGTATTAGTATTGGTATTAGTATTAGTATTGGTATTATTATTAGTATTAGTATTAGTATTAGTATTGGTATTATTATTAGTATTAGTATTAGTATTATTATTAGTATTAGTATTGTTATTAGTATTAGTATTGGTATTAGTATTAGTATTGGTATTATTATTAGTATTAGTATTAGTATTAGTATTAGTATTGGTATTATTATTATTATTAGTATTAGTATTAGTATTAGTATTAGTATTAGTATTGGTATTATTATTATTATTATTATTAGTATTAGTATTAGTATTAGTATTAGTATTATTAGATAATCTATGTGTGTTCCTGCAACTTCGAATACGGTGCATAGGACAGAAACCAAGTGCCCTCCAGTTCTATCGATATGATGATACTGTGTGTAATACTTGAACGTTCTTGAGACCCATATTCATACCCTCTCTTGGTCGCTGTTCTGCGAAGAGTCTCTCTCCCTTTCCTCTTTCTCTGTTACCCATTTTAATACTCGTAGTGGCCCGTACCTAATTTGTGCCTGGTTTGAAAGATATTATGCGTTGGGGGTTGTATAATCATCAGCTCCTGGCTCCAGATGTTTGGGTTGAAAAAAGAAAATTATATTAAATTTTCTCAAACGTTCTACTCAAGATGTAACCATCAACTTAGCATTTTCTTTTTAGCTGTAATGACTTTTAAAGTAATATTTACATTTAGTAAATTGCTTTCTACGTGATTCCAGTGGATAAACTACATGTAGCTGTATTTTGAACCTTTCCATTCGGATTGTCGACATTCACCACTACTCTCAGCCACATCAGAGTAGTTATTTTAAATGCACATATAACACGCCTGTGACAACACATAAGTTATAAGAATTGTGGTAGTCAAACCCACACTCAACTTTTCTGTATGGTAGCCAAACCCACCCTGAACTTTTCTGTGTTGTAGCCAAACCCACACTCAACTTTTCTGTGTTGTAGTCAAACCCACACTCATCTTTTCTGTATGGTAGCCAAACCCACCCTGAACTTTTCTGTGTTGTAGTCAAACCCACACTCAACTTTTCTGTGTTGTAGTCAAACCCACACTCAACATTTCTGTGTTGTAGCCAAACCCACCCTGAACTTTTCTGTGTTGTAGTCAAACCCACACTCAACTTTTCTGTGTTGTAGCCAAACCCACACTCAACTTTTCTGTGTTGTAGCCAAACCCACACTCAACTTTTCTGTGTTTTAGCCAAACCCACACTCAACTTTTCTGTGTTGTAGCCAAACCCACACTCAACTTTTCTGTGTTTTAGCCAAACCCACACTCAACTTTTCTGTGTTGTAGCCAAACCCACACTCAACTTTTCTGTGTTGTAGCCAAACCCACACTCAACTTTTCTGAGTAGAATCTTAGGACATAGATTATTATCTCCAAATGATCTGTTCAAGGAACTGCGATAATGTAGACTTAATTCACTCAACCAGCGAAAACCAGACATGGATTTAGAATTCATTCGTAATTTATGGTTTGAGATTTAACAAACAATAAACTACTCCCGTGGTTAACACAACCACGAGGAAGGGGGTATCAAGGCACATGCTCTGGAAAGATCGAGGGATGGCGCCATCACTACTGAACAAGTACTACGGTGACACTAGTCAGACGGTGTTTGGTTAATCACTGACTAGGCAGCTGAACACTTATGGGAAAACCATATGCTATCACGCTGGTTTATTGCTCAGCTTACATTTACCTGTTACCTTTACTCACTTTACTGATTCCGATCGTAAATAGTTTATATTAAACAATCTATTTTTCCAACTCAGAAAATTGATAAGCTACAGCGGAACCAATGATTTCATGATGTCTTACCTTGATACAGTCATTTAGTTTGTTAGTTTGTTGGCGTATGGATGTTTGCAGCCTGAAATTCGTTAATTCCACTGTCAAGTGTTTTTTTCTCTGTCTTTTTCCCCATATATATTCGTCTGCTCGTTCAAAGTGTTTCCCTGAATGCTAATCTTTCAAAGTGTTTCCCTGAATGCTAATATTTCAGTGTTTAATACTTAAAATCGCTTCTTATCTCGCCCGTGGTTTTTGTGGTCCAAAAGTGAAGCTAATAACAGCAAAATTGCCATGCATATCGTAATAATCAACTAAGACAGGTTTGCTATTTGGTTGCTTCATCACATCTGTATAAGGTGACAGTGACCAAAACTGAGGTAATAAGACATTACCCACTGGCGTGATTGTCTATACGATAATGCACCTCTGAACGATGAGGACCTCTGAACAATGACAGACGTGCATGTCTGATCTGCGTGCAGCATGCTCTGTCTCGCCTATATTTTGAACAGAATATGCAGGATGCATAACTATTTACTATTCAGCATATCATTCCACGTCATCATACGCCATATCCTTTGTCTAGAATGAAGTCCCAATTACAGCAAGTCTGAAAGCTTTCGGCGACTGTCCTAGGCGCCTTGCATCTGCCAAAAATATAATGCGCAATAATTAGGGCCCTAGAGATAAGACTTAGGTAGAGGGTTGGGGCGAGATTGTCGGCTGGGTACTACAGACCTGTACGCGCATGAAAACCGGTTTCTCGGTATTTTGATTGTTTCTGTGCCGGTTTCATTGATCGGCCTTGGATATTTGTTGGCGGGAAACTCCAAGTATATAAATAGTGACAAACATATACCAAAATAATAATCATAAACGCAACTAATGAAGTTTTACCTTCTGCAGTGAGGTCGTCTATACCGTATATGGTCACGGTTGGGAGCTTACAAAGTGATTTCTTCATTTTAGTTCGATATGTTGTCATCTTTTAGAGAAACATCTTTTAAAGACGGGGAAGGGTTCATCCGACTTTTTACCGTGCTTCTTAGTGATAAATGTCATATTCTATCGTGCTTCCTAGTGATAGTCATATTCTAGAGTGCTTTCTAGTGATAAATGGCATATTCTAGAGTGCTTTCTAGTGATAAATGGCATATTATGGAGTGCTTATAAACGTGCAGATAATGTTGTTGTATAGTTCATAATCATCATCAGGTGCCATACCGGCTGGCGTAGGCTCTCTGTCCACAGTATTATGTATCATGATCGTTGTTGTTTCCCTGCCGTGTCAGGTTGTCAAACTGTCTAATATTTTCTCACGTTGTCGTCCTCTGTCTCTGTTGCCTTCAATTTTGCCTGTTGTGACTATGTTCTCCAAACCTACCTGTCTCATGGAGTGTCCAAAAAATGATGATTGTCGTTTTCTTATATTGTTGATTAAGGTCCGTTTCGCATTTAACTCATTTAACACCTCTACATTAGTTTTTCTGGCAGTCCATGGTATTCTCAGCATTCTTCTGTAGAACCACATCTCTATTGCCTCTAATTTCCCACTTTCCAGATTGTTTATTGTACAAGACTCGCACCCATATGTTAGTATAGGAGTTATATAGCACCACAGAACTCGCTTTCTCACCTCCAATGACAAGGTCATATTACACATTATATTTTTCATGTTTCTGAATGTTGTATTTTCCTGTCCTATTCTGCTTCTTATTTCTGTTGAACTTCTTCCATCTGCTGTAATCGTTGTACCTAAATATTTGAATTAGTGGACCTTGTTGTACAGTTAGCAAATTTGAAAAATGTATGGAATAAAACTACAGACCAAACTCTGAATCTTTAAAAGAAATATGATGACATTACCACTGGACAGCTCAGAAACATGGATAATGTTTACATCATCACAGCATAAGCTGTAGGCATTTGTGAATAGTTGTTTGTAAAGGATACTAAACATTTGTGAATAGTTGTTTGTAAAGGATACTAAACATTTGTGAATAGTTGTTTGTAAAGGATACTAAACATTTGTGAATAGTTGTTTGTAAAGGATACTAAACATTTGTGAATAGTTGTTTGTAAAGGATACTAAACATTTGTGAATAGTTGTTTGTAAAGGATACTAAACATTTGTGAATAGTTGTTTGTAAAGGATACTAAACATTTGTGAATAGTTGTTTGTAAAGGATACTAAACATTTTGTGAATAGTTGTTTGTAAAGGATACTAAACATTTCTGAATAGTTGTTTGTAAAGGATACTAAACATTTGTAAATAGTTGTTTGTAAAGGATACTAAACATTTGTGAATAGTTGTTTGTAAAGGATACTAAACATTTGTGAATAGTTGTTTGTAAAGGATACTAAACATTTGTGAATAGTTGTTTGTAAAGGATACTAAACATTTGTGAATAGTTGTTTGTAAAGGATACTAAACATTTTGTGAATAGTTGTTTGTAAAGATACTAAACATTTGTGAATAGTTGTTTGTAAAGGATACTAAACATTTGTGAATAGTTGTTTGTAAAGGATACTAAACATTTGTGAATAGTTGTTTGTAAAGGATACTAAACATTGTGGGGCAGAATAAGATCAGAAATGAAGAGATATGGAGATGAACACAGAAATTTCTGGTGGACATTCAGATTAAGTGGAGAAAATAGAGATGGTTGAGCCATGACCGCCTCCAATAAAGACCTTCCAACATAATTAATTAGGTCCTCATTCATGACGTATTTTTAAAATTATTGTTGGACATTCTGTACTTCAATATTTACAAACTTGGAATCGCATGCCAAAAATAGCCAAGGCGACTCCAAGTATATAAATAATGACTAAAATCCCAAAAATAATCATAAACGTCACGAATGGGGTCCTAATTAATTATGTTGGAAGGTCTTCTATTCCCTTGACAGTCTCGATTGAGAACACGCTCATGAAACAAATAAAACATAAAGCTAGAAGATCAATGGCATGGAACCTGCCGAGAAAAAGGAACGTAGGAACACATAGAGACGATAGATAATGAAGGACTTCACAGAGATGACAATAATGTGAAATGAGGCTGAGAATGCGCATCGTAAGATGCGACTAGGAGGTTCTGAGGTGCTGTTGTTTGTCCCATCCCATACAGGGTCAACTTGAACCATATGTCATTCTGAAGTCACTGGTGTCAGGTCGAAAAGTGCAGATATCACAGCTAAGCTGTAAACCACGACACAGTGTATTCCGTTTTTTGAACTACATCCTGCTAATCTGCAGGAGTATTGGAGTATTATGTTTGCATCACACAGAGCGAGCGCTGAAGAAGAAGAAAGATAAGTGAGCAAGACATTTCTGTGACCTACACACTCAAAGAGTGGGGCCGCGTAGCGCACTAGTTAACGCACTGGCTTCGCATATGTGTGGTCCTGGGTTCATTCCCCAGTTGAGGTGGAAATGTTTTTCATGTCACAACGGCACCCGGGTAGACCCAGCCTTAAATGGGTACTGAATTAATCCGGGAAGTAAAGACTACGAGGGAGAGGAGATGGCCCTTATATAGCAGAGCCACTGAAATGTGAGATCGCTAACATCTCACACCTTCATGGCATTAGTAAATGCTATGAATAACTTTACTTTTTTTACACTCAAAGATGTGTAAGCATCCTAGTGACCTAATAACGTGATTGATTGAATGATTGATTGATACCATCAAGTCACGCAGAACCTTGATGGTATCACACTTGTGGCCACACACTTCAACGGAGATGGTCATCATGGTGCTCTTGATACTCAGGTCACTGCCATTAGATCCTGCACCACCTATGATAGATCCAGGTACGATCTAGAAAATCGTCTTATCTTTGAGTTGGGTATCTTCAAGCCTTTTGGACTCAATTCCGACTACTCTGTTGTCTCGCACTGGATTGGTGTGGTCTTTGTCTTTATTATTTCTGTTTCGCCATTCACGTCATCTTTTTGTTCATTTCGTTTCCACATATATTTACGTTTTTTATGTACTTCCTGTCCTTCCGGCATCTCATTTCCATATTTCCGTTGTGTGTTGAGATAATTTCCATTCTTCGTCTTTTGATGTTTTGTGCGTATCTTGATAAAGACCTTCTGGATGAAACGTTGAATATGTTGTGTGTATTTTAATGTGTATGTTTTCTTGTGTGCATATCATTACCCACTAGTTTTAGTGATAGTCCGTCGTGTCTGAGTGGAATTGTTATAAAAATCTATATTTTACGTAAGTACAATTCTTGTTACGTTTCACGCAGTTACCTTATATTGTTTGTCACAGGGCCGGTTGGTAGATTTTCTCAGTATGATGCTAGTCTTCGAAACGCCGCAGCCCCCTCCCGTAAATGGTTTTTCTTCGAAATGCCCCCCCCCCCCCGACAATGTATTTTGAGTGGTGCCGCCTGATCAGCCGCCTTTCTACATCATAGCACGGCACGGCACTGAATTCAAGAGACAGTTGAAGTTGCATCTCAATTTCAGTCAAACTGGAATATGTAGACGATAGTTGATTTCATCTCAGCAATAGGTGAATGAATCACTGGAACCCCCTGCCAAGCTGCGTTCTTATCACTCAAGACTTCAAATACATCAGCATTTATTAAGAAAACAGGACTTGCTGTGTAGACATGTCACACTGCGAACGAGAAGAGGAAGAAGAAGAAGATCAGTCAAGACAATACATTAAACGGGAGGAAATCATAAAAGTCAATGCAGAGAAATGATTTAATGATGTCTAGCTCACATCACAGACAGATATAAACACAAATAAACACGCTGGAACAATGATATTACCAAATACAGTCAGAGATAAACAAAGACTTTCATATCTGCTCAGCAAACCTAGGCACCTACGGGCATGCTCGCAGTTAAAAAAAATATCAGTGGAGTAATCAATAACAAAAGAGAAATTGATAAAACAGATCGATGTATGTTTTCTTCCTAATTTATCCATCTGTTCTTTATTCTAGTGTACGCTCTCTCTCTCTCTCTCTCTCTTTATGCATATATGTATATATATTTCTCCGTATCTCTACATCTGTTTGTCTACTATATAAATTTATATATATATATATATATATATACTTATATGTCTTGTTCTTTATTTCACTCTTTTTCTGTCCATCTTTCTATATGTTAGTGTATCTATCTCACATTTTATCTTTCTATCGCTAGTTCTCTATGTTTTATCATTCTATCACTAGTTCTCTATGTTTTTTGCCTTTCTATCACTAATTCTCTATCCCTCTCTTTATATCTCTGTCTTTCTATATCTACATCTTCTGTCTTCTATCTTTCGTCTATCTTTCTTATCTCTTTTTACCTACTTCTCTATCTTCTTTATCTATCTTGTTATCTGTATCTGCTTATCGCTATATATCCATTTTTTATCTTCGTATCCCTATATCTGTTCCTATCTCTATCCAAATACTTATCTCTATCTTTATATATATAAATATATCTTCTTATCTCTATCTTCTTATCTCTATCTTCTTATCTCTATCTTCTTATCTCTATCTTCTTATCTTTATCTTCTTATCTCTATCTTCGTATATCTATCTTCTTATCTCTATCTTCTTATCTCTATCTTCTTATCTCTATCTTCTTATCTCTATCTTCTTATCTCTATCTTCTTATCTCTATCTTCTTATCTCTATCTTCTTATCTCTATCTTCTTATCTCTATCTTCTTATCTCTATCTTCTTATCTCTATATTCTTATCTCTATCTATGTATTTATGTATAAAGATCAGGGATTGAAGTGCGATGTTGCTAGAAGTGAACATTTTGGAGGGCGCAGAAGAATTATGGTCAACCAGCATAGGACCGGTACTGTCAGCAGAAGTGTAATGGCGGATACACTCAAAGAGAGATCGGAGAAACTATGGACGTATCCAGTTTGCAGTGATGATGATCCGACGACTAACTAACTATGTATTTATTTCTAGTTTTATATCTCTATTTTCTTATCTTTATACTTATCTCTTTTATCTATATATTTATCTTTTTTCGTTATCTACCTTCGTATCTCCATCTATCTACTGATCTTTTTCTATTTAGCTCTTTCTTCTTATTTCTAACTATCGACATATATGTCTTCTTATCTACTTTCTTATCTACTTTCTTATCTACTTTCTTATCTCTATATATCTACGTATCTATATCATATTATCTCTATATTTATCTTCTTATCTATCTATATACTTTTTTCTATCGTCGTATCACTATATTCTTATCTCTAAATACTTATCTATAGCTTCCTATCACTATCTATTTACTTATCTATGCCATCTTATCTATATATATCTACTTATTTATATCTACTTATTTATATCTACTTATTTATATCTACTTATTTATATCTACTTATTTATATCTACTTATTTATATCTACGTATTTATATCTACTTATTTATATCTACTTATTTATATCTACTTATTTATATCTACTTATTTATATCTACTTATTTATATCTGCTTATTTATATCTACTTATTTATATCTACTTATTTATATCTTTTTATCTCTATCATCTTATATTTATTTGCTTATCGCAATATATATATATATATATATATATATATATATATATATATATATATATATATATATATATATATATATATATATATGATTTTCTTTATCTTTGTATCCCATATATATTCTTATCTCTATCTATTTATCTATATATTCTAATCTATCTTTATATATATATATTCTTATATCTATCTATTTACCTATCTATCTCTAACTATTTTATCTACTTATCCCGACCTATTTATCTCTACTATGCCAACTAAAATATCAGTCAGAAGTCGATAGATTGGAAAAAGTCCAAAATGAGGCAATGAGAGCGATACTGGGGTGTATTAGAGATACACTCATCTCTGCTATGATATTTCTGCTTGATTTCCCCAGCATTAGAGTGCGACATCAGGAAGCACAAGTTAGCTCGTATCTTAAAGTTACAGAATACAACCACCACCCACTACACCATCGTCTAGATGAGTCAAAGGGAAAACGAATCAATCGTGGCAGATCATGGATGGCAGAGGCCGAAGAAACAAATTCGAAGAGTATGTGAATTTGAAGAAAAAGGAAAGGACAGTGAATGGGTGGAGGTAGACACTGAAAATAAAATCAGTCTATAGTAATAATACAACTAGATACAGCGTGTCGAAAACGGACGGACGTCAGGGTTCAGGATACAGTGTACGAACTCGCCCAACTACACTCGAAACCACAAGACATAATTATATACACAGATGGCTCCGTTAACAGAAATACAAATAAAAGCTGATGGGGTTTTCTTTTGCCTACACAAATGGCGTGAAGTTGGTTGAGAAATCTTTAGCATATTTACTGTCACATCGAGCATCAGGATGGAGATAGAGGGAGTTACAGCAGGTCTTTATTGGTTGATAACTGATACATCAACACACGCGGTAATACTCACAGACTCTCAAAGCATGTTGCGCAAGATAGAAAGTTCATGCTAAGAAAAGAATGGTGGGACTTATTGAATAACTCAATTATCCAGAGCATTACATGGATATACTTCCCTGGTCATGCTGGGGTCAGAGGAAACGAGAGAGCCGACTTATCTGCAGGCAATGCGGTGATAGACAGCACATTGCTGAGAAGAGATAAAGCAGATTTAATGAAGGCAGTAATGAATTCATTTCAAGATGCATATGATGTCAATGAGGCTGAGAGCGCGCACATACAGAGAATGTTAGAAATGGGAGTAAGTAGAGGTGAGGGGAGTAAAAGTAAATTTTTTGGAAAGTCCCGAAGTCAACAATCAACACCTGACCGGGACTCTGAGTCTACATAAACTGGGATGGCTGCTGGAGCGGAGGGCGGAGCACTTATGGGAATGTCCCGCGTGCCGTGAAACCAGTTTCTAATCAAGAATCAAGAAGACTTATCTCTAACTTTTCATCGTGTCTTTATCTATCTACTTATCTATATCTTCATATATCGATCTTCTTTTATCCATCTGTCTTCTTATCTCTATCTATCTAATTATCTATATCTTCATTTCTCTATTTATCGTCGTATCTCTCTATATATCTTCTTATCTCTTTCTATCTTCTTATCTCTATCTTCCTTTCTCTATTTATCGTCTTATCTCTCTATATATCTTCTTATCACTGCCTATCTCTACCATTCTATCTCTCTTTCTTTATTTATCTTCTCTCTCTCAATCTTGTGTTCCTATTTCGTTCTCTTCATATTTCTCTTCTGATTACTTTCTCGTTCTCTTCATCTTTCCAACACACTCTCGTCCAGCATTCTTCTCTTCATCCCCCCCCATGTTTCCGTTCCATCATGCTTTCTTGCATCCCCTCCCCCCCCCCACATCTTCCCCTGTTCTTTCCATCATAATTTCGTCCCCACCCCCTCCTCATGTTCCCGCTTTTTTATCATCTTTTATCCATTCTTCTTTCTCATTATTTTTAACGATTCTCTTTTTATCATTATTTCTTTCGTTCCATTTTTCATTACTTCTCATAGGTTTTATGTATAACATCCTGACATCCATTCATTTTCTCTCATGCTACCATATTGCTAATCGTAACAACAACCTTTTCTCTCCTTCATTTTAACATTTTATTTTTGCATCCATGATATTTTTATCGGTCTATTTTCATCGGCTTTCGTTCCATCTATATTTGCTTTCTTTAATTTTTTCATATTATTCTTCCCTCTTCCCTATTCTCTCCTTTCCTCTTACCTTATATGTATTCTCTCCTTCCCTCTTACCTTATATGTATTCTCTCCTTCCCTCTTACCTTATATGTATTCTCTCCTTCCCTCTTACCTTATATGTATTCTCTCCTTCCTCCTTACCATAAATTTATTCTCTCCTTCCCTCTTACCATAAATTTATTCTCTCCTTCCCTCTTACCATAAATTTATTCTCTCCTTCCCTCTTACCATAAATTTATTCTCTCCTTCCCTCTTACCATAAATGTATTCTCTCCTTCCTTCTTACCATAAATGTATTCTCTCCTTCCCTCTTACCATAAATTTATTCTCTCCTTCCCTCTTACCATAAATGTATTTTCTCCTTCCCTCTTACCATAAATGTATTCTCTCCTTCCCTCTTACCATAAATGTACTCTCCTTCCCTCTTACCATAAATTTATTCTCTCCTTCCCTCTTATCATAAATTTATTCTCTCCTTCCCTCTTACCATAAATTTATTCTCCTCTCCTTCCCTCTTACCATAAATTTATTCTCTCCTTCCCTCTTACCATAAATGTATTCTCTCCTTCCCTCTTCCCTATTCTCTCCTTCCTTCTTACCTTATATGTATTCTCTCCTTCCTTCTTACCTTATATGTATTCTCTCCTTCCTTCTTACCTTATATGCATTTTCTTCATCCCTCTTATAATGCATTCTCTCCTTCCCTTCTACCTTATATCTATTCTCTTCCTTCCTTGTTACCCTATATGCATTCTCTCCTAACCTCTTACCATATATGCATTCTCTCCTAACCTCTTACCCTATATGCATTCTCTCCTAACCTCTTACCCTATATGCATTCTCTCCTTCCTTGTTACCCTATATGCATTCTCTCCTAACCTCTTACCCTATATGCATTCTCTCCTAACCTCTTACCCTATATGCATTCTCTCCTTCCTTCTTACCCTATATGCATTCTCTCCTTCATTCTTCCTTTATATCAATTATCTCCTTCCCTCTTCCCATATACCCATTCTCTCTTTTCCTCTTTCCTTTAATACATTATCCCCGCTCCTCTTCCATACATCACATAGCCTTCAGGTTCTTCCTCTGGTTACTTTTGATGAAAACATTATCTCTTTGTGTTGCCTGTTGCTTCTACTACCAGTGTACTCCATTCTTCCATTCACTTTCACTCTGTTTTCATTTCAATTCTAACTTTCTATTTTCTCATTTGAGTTCTCATTCTTCTATGAAATGTATTTTCCTCTATTATCTGGTCGCGAACTATCTAACGATACTGCCCTTTTTCGTCATCATGATCTTCGTCACCGTCGTGGTCGACTTCATCATCACCACCATCCATCACCACTATCTTCACCGCCACCATCATCATCACCGCTACCATCAACAACATCATCGCCACCATCACCATATACACTCTTGCTACTACTACAATGCACACGTTATAACCCAGGTAACATATTTCTATTCCAGAATCCGTTTACTAAATACACCATTTAAAAGCCCTTTCCTTCATTCTTTCTTTTCCCATCTCTGTCATTCGATCAGTTTAATTTTCTCCCAATATTCTCTCCCTCCTCATGCATATTTTCTGTCTGCTTTTTACGCGTTTTTTTATATGAACTTCATTACGAAAATGCACAGTTCTGCAGTGTGGGCTTGCCAATTATCGATGTTTGATGTGTTTCAAGATGTTCACTTAAAACCGCACCCACTGACTTGAATTAACAACACCAGATAATTATAATTTACAGGTATATACAGGTGTATACAGGTGAAGATAGCAATGTTAAGAGGCTGTTCATAAATTAGGTCAAGAAATAGGGAGGGGGGTCTAAATAAGTTTAACAGTTACTGACAATTGGGGAAGGAGTTGGCAAAAGTTGACATCAACAATAGCACAAATTAATATAACAATTATGTTGTTTGAATAATGTTTGAAGAGTATAGAAAAATCAGAAACAAATCATTCAGGTTTTTTTTTCTTACATTGTCTGCAAAATATAAATTTAAAAAGTAAATTTTTGAAGGCAGGAAATTATTGAAAAATTAAGCAGGGGGGTTACCAAATTTTTCACAGTTTGTTGACAAACGGGAAGGGGTCAAAATGTAGCAAATGATTGTTGACGGAATTTATGGAAGTCTTTAGTAGCGTGACATACAACGTGTAACATACAGCGTGTGACATACAGCGTGTGACATACAGTGTGTGACATACAGCGTGTGACATACAGTGTGTGACATACAGCGTGTGACACACAGTGTGTGACATACAGCGTGTGACATACAGCGTGTGAGATACAGTGTGTGACATACAGCGTGTGACATACAGTGTGTGACATACAGCGTGTGACATACAGTGTGTGACATACAGCGTGTGACATACAGTGTGTGACATACAGCGTGTGACATACAGCGTGTGCCATACAGTGTGTGACATACAGTGTGTGACATACAGTGTGTGACATACAGCGTGTGACATACAGCGTGTGACATACAGCGTGTGACATACAGCGTGTGACATACAGCGTGTGACATACAGCGTGTAACATACAGCGTGTGACATACATCGTGTAACATACAGCGTTTGACATACAGGGTGTGACATACAGGGTGTAACATGCAGCGTGTAACATTCAGGGTGTAACATACAGGGTGTAACATACAGGGTGTAACATACAGCGTGTAACATACAGGTGTAACATACAGCGTGTAACATACAGCGTGTAACATACAGCGTGTAACATACAGGGTGTGACATACAGCGTGTAACATGCAGCGTGTAACATACAGCGTGTAACATACAGCGTGTAACATACAGCGTGTAACATACAGGGTGTAACATACAGCGTGTAACATACAGCGTGTAACATACAGGGTGTAACATACAGGGTGTAACATACAGGGTGTAACATACAGCGTGTAACATACAGGGTGTAACATACAGGGTGTAACATACAGCGTGTAACATACAGCGTGTAACATACAGCGTGTAACATACAGGGTGTGACATACAGCGTGTAACATACAGCGTGTAACATACAGCGTGTAACATACAGCGTGTAACATACAGCGTGTAACATACAGGGTGTAACATACAGCGTGTAACATACAGCGTGTAACATACAGCGTGTAACATACAGGGTGTGACATACAGCGTGTGACATACAGGGTATGACATACAGTGTGTGACATACAGGGTGTAACATGCAGCGTGTAACATTCAGGGTGTAACATACAGGGTGTAACATACAGGGTGTAACATACAGCGTGTAACATACAGGGTGTAACATACAGGGTGTAACATACAGCGTGTAACATACAGCGTGTAACATACAGCGTGTAACATACAGGGTGTGACATACAGCGTGTAACATACAGCGTGTAACTTACAGCGTGTAACATACAGCTTGTAACATACAGCGTGTAACATACAGCGTGTA
Source organism: Meghimatium bilineatum (assembly GCA_034231615.1). Classification (NCBI taxonomy): domain Eukaryota; kingdom Metazoa; phylum Mollusca; class Gastropoda; order Stylommatophora; family Philomycidae; genus Meghimatium; species Meghimatium bilineatum. The sequence goes on from CM067306.1 coordinate 10,900,125, forward strand.
ACATACAGCGTGTAACATACAGCGTGTGACATACAGCGTGTAACATACAGCGTGTAACATACAGCGTGTAACATACAGCGTGTAACATACAGCGTGTAACATACAGCGTGTAACATGCAGCGTGTAACATACAGCGTGTGACATACAGTGTGTGACATACAGTGTGTGACATACAGTGTGTGACATACAGTGTGTGACATACAGTGTGTGACATACAGTGTGTGACATACAGTGTGTGACATACAGTGTGTGACATACAGACACTATTTGATAAAGGGATCGCTTTTTTCAATGAAATAACACTGGTCAACATCAAATTTGCTGTCTATGGTTTTTTTGTTTTTTATTTACAGATTTTGGATAATTTTATTGTGCTGAATCCAAAAATCACATTTGTTCAATCAGATCAGGTTTTTTTTTATCTAGCACCACATGATGCTTTTTTTATAGGTGGGTCATATTCCATGTCAAATCAATCAGTAAAACGACAATTGATTTCCACACATTTGATCAAAAGTGTTTTTTTCCTATTTAAAAGGACAAATGATATAGGCAGCAAGTATTTTATTGTCACATGTATGGATATTTTCACGCCATATGTTGCCAAATTTCTTAATCTATCTTGGAATATACAAATTATGAAGATTTCACATGTTTAAACTTACTAGTATTGCTAATTTTTATTTGTTGGTATTTTTTAAGGTTTCAAGTGATTCAAATGGCTTCAAATAGAAGATCTTGCAGAAATAAGCCTAACATCTTATACTGCATCTGCGGTGAATACACCCTCGTTCCTAATAGGAATCTAGTCACGACTTTCATAAAGCAAGCTTACCATGCGTATTTTGGTATAAAACTTGGTGACTAGGATAAAGCTTGGGCTCCTCACATGGTGTGCACGTCATGCACTGAATACCTGCATCAGTGGATTAAAGGCAAGAAGAGCAGTCTGAAATTTGGAATACCCATGGGTTGGAATGAGCCCACAAACCATGTCTCTGACTGCTATTTCTGCGCTATTGATGTGACTGGGATCAATAGAAAGAATCGAAATGTCCTCAAGTATCCAGATCTTGAATCAGCACGTCGTTCTGTAGCTCACTCTGATGAATGTCCAGTACCTGTCTATACAGAACTCCCTGACATCAGTGATGAAGATTCTTCCAGTTTTCTAGAAGTTCAAGAGGATAATGAAGAAGAAGAGACATTTAGCGATTATGCTCCACATCCTTTTTTTTTTACCAAAATAAGCTTAACGATCTTGTTCGTGATCTTAATTTGTCGAAGTCCTCAGCTGAGCTCTTGGTATCCAGGTTAAAAGAAATTCAGATTAAAAGACTTTCTGTGCATGCGGGATAGTCGGGACAGGTCTCAGAACTATACCAAGAAGGACTGGCCTGTACGAGAAGAATTGGTGCCGGGTAGATCAAAGAACATCGTCAACAATCGAATCCTCTGGTAGACAGAAACAAGATACTATTCCCACCGCTGCATATCAAGCTTGGCTTGATTAAACAGCTCACCAACGCCCTGGACAAGGATGGTGGCTGCTTCACTTACTTTTCCAGAATTAACCATAGAGAGGTTGAAATGTGGAATTTTTGATGGTCCTCAAGTTCGTCAACTCATCAGAGATCCCGAGTTTGACAAATCAATGAACAAATTGGAATTGGAAACATGGAAGTCATTTGTTCTGGTTGTGAAGAATTTTTTGGGCAACACCAAAGCCAGTAACTATGAAGAAGTTGTCAACAATATGCTGACTGTTTTCAAAAACTTTGGATACAACTTGAGCATAAAAGTGCATTATTTATTCTCGCATATGGATCGGTTTCCCGAGAATCTTGGATCAATGAGTGACGAGCAGGGAGAGAGGTTCCATCAGGACATAAAAGAGATGGAGACTAGGTATCAAGGACATTGGGATGCAGTAATGATGGCTAAATATTCAATCAGTATTCAATCAGTTGTTAGTTAGACACGTCTATGAGTACAATAATCTCATGTCTTTTATGTTCTTCGGCACATGCTAACTTACAGTTCCACTTTTGGATTGACAACTCTTCTCTGGACTGATATGAGCCTCCTTCTAGCAGTTCCACGGCTCATTTCAGTTCCTTCTACCTGTCACTCCCAGTTCCCTCCACAAGTCAATAACAGGACCCCTCACGGGTCACTACCAGATCCCTTCGCCGGTTATTCCCGTACCCCTCCACATGTCTCGTAATATGGCCAGAGACTAGTATGTACTGTACTTGTAAAAATACTCTTGTACTTGTCCAGCTCTGTGTGTGAGAGTGGGGAGGGGGTGGTACATAGCGCGTCTCTGATGGTCAAAATATCACAAAGAAATAGCAACTTACTGAACGTATTTATATTGAGTATAAAATAACTACAGGAAAAAAAATCGTGTTATTGATCACTACGATGACAATAGGATATCAATCAAGGATGACTGGGTTGACAATAGTTTGCTGGCTAAAACTGGGAACAACAAAAATACATGAAAGGGGCTGTCCATAAATCGCGTTAACAATATTTTGTCAATTTTGAATCCCCTCCCCTTCCTTGTCAACAACCGTCAAGTATTCAGGGAATCGCTGTTCAATTATGTTTAACAAAATGCAAACTCCCCACCAACTCCTTCAAAATAATTTTCATCAGAAACAATACGTCAAAATTAATACATGGAGTGTTTCAATGTCAAACGTCAATACTGCATTTTCCTCGTTAGGAAGTTACTGGAAGTTTTCCAGTGGCTTGTGTGATAAAGGCCACATGTTGTTTCGTGTTGTTCGTCCATCACAAGTGATGATGACCATTTGTTACATCCACTTTAGAAAATTCAATTTCAGTTTTGTCCTTGATTATGAGTTCGTAGATGGCTAATGAGCCATATTCGAGCTGTAAATGTCCTTGGACAGTTTGGACATGGAATAACGACTGTAGACGGATCTTGGTCTATCCGTGACTTTCTAGCTGCTCTCTGCTGTTGAGCTGCTGCATTTCTCTTCTTTTCACAAGATGATGCGCTCTTTTTTATTTTAGAACGCCATGTAGATCTATTTTGTGCAAGTTCTTCCCATGTATCGTGGTCTATTTCAAAGGCTTTCAGTGAGTTCTTTAACGAGTCCTTGTAGCGCTTCCTTTGGCCACCTTGAGATCGTATACCATTCTCTAGGTCACCATAGAGAAGTATCGTTCGCAGACCTTGGTCTGACATACGCACCAAATGACCTGCCCAACGAATTTGTGTATGCATCAGGTTCATGTCAATACTTGGGATACCAGCTCTATCAAGGACAGTGGTATATGGAATCTTGTCTTGCCATCTGATGTTCATAACTTTTCTGAGACAATTTGTATGAAAATGGTTGAGTTTTTTCACATGACTTCTATACACAGTCCATGTTTCACTAGCGTATAACAGCACTTGAAATACCACAGCTCTGTAAACTTTCAGCTTAGTCTGTAGGTTAATGCCATTTCTACGCCAAACATTTGCGTACAATCTGCCGAAAGTACTGCTTGCTTTGGCGATCCTTGTATACACTTCATCATCAACGTTGGCATTTTGTGATAACGTACTGCCTAGATATGTGAATCTATTCACAACTTTCAGTGCTACACCATTTACCTTTATGCAGGGTTCGAGATAGCGTTTGCCAAGTGCTGGTTGTAACATGACTTCTGTTTTCTCTGTGTTAATGGTAAGCCCAAAGTTGGTACAGGCTTTGGAGAATCTGTCTATAATACATTGTAGATCAGCCTCAGAGTTGGCATTTAGGGCACAGTCATCAGCAAATAGAAGATCCCTGATTGTGTATGATTTAACTTTGGTTTTTGCTCGGAGCCGACGAAGGTTGAGCAATTTTCCGTCTATGCGATAGGTGATGTTTACTCCCAGGTCTAGATCTCTGAAAGCATCATCCAACATAGCAGAGAACATGATACTAAATAGGGTAGGTTCTAATACACATCCTTGTTTTACTCCATTTGAGACAGGAAACGTTTCAGATAACTCTCCATCATCCTGAACTCTAGCTTGCATTCCATCATGCAATTGCTGCACCATTGAGATAAATTTCTGTGGGCATCCATACTTTGCCAGAATCGTCCACAGACCCTCTCTACTTACTGTGTCAAATGCTTTTGTCAAGTCTATGAATGCTGTGTACAGGTCACAGTGTTGTTCTTGACATTTTTCTTGAAGCTGTCTTTCAGCAAAGATCATATCAGTTGTTCCACGTTCTTTTCTGAAACCACATTGGCTTCCGGGTAGTAGTCCTTTATTTAGATGAGATGTAAGACGGTTCAAAAGGATTCTGGCAAATATCTTTCCAGCAATGGACAGTAGAGAGATACCACGATGGTTGTTACAGGACTGGCGGTTCCCTTTATGTTTATACAGGTGCATAATTGTAGCATCCTTACAATTTTGTGGAATTTTTTCGCTTTTCCATGAATGTTGGAAAATTATGTGAAGTTACTCAATAAGATTTTTACCACCATATTTGTATATTTCGATTATTATTGAGTCTGAGCCCGGTGCTTTTCCACTAGAAAGCTGATAAACTTCTTTACGAGCTTCCTCTAAAGTAGGGATGTCACCTAGCATTTCATTGAGAGGAACCTGCGGTAGTCGGTTGATAGCCTCTTCATGTATTGATGATGGGTTATTCAAAATGTGCTCAAAGTGTTCTACCCAGCTCTGCAGGATTTTATCTTTTTCTACGATTAGTTGTGTTTCATTTGCATTGAGAAGTGGAAAAGATCCTGATGAGGTTGGACCATATAACGTTTTAAGTCCATCATAGAAGTTTCTCAAATCGTTTGTGTCTGAAAATCTTTGTATCTCATCTGCTTTCTTATTCAGCCATGAGTCCCTCATATGGCGTAGATTATTTTGAATTATTTTCCGTTTGCAATTCAGTGCTTCTTTTTTAGACATTGATTTTGGATCATTTAAGTATGCTTTGAGAAGGTGGTGTTTTTCGTCCAACATTTCTTTGATTTTATTATCATTCTCATCAAACCAGTCATTTTGTTTTTTGATAGAATGACCTAGTTCCTCAGTAGCAGTGTCGTAAATTTGCTTGCTCAGATATGTCCAGATCGTATCTACATCTTGCTCTAGTTGTGCAGATTTCAGACATTCATCCAGAGTAGAGGCTAGGGACTGTTGTGTGTTTACATTTGATAGCTTTCTGACGTCTATACGTTTCTTTGCTTTGCTTCCCTGTGGGCGTCTGGCAGGCTGTATGCGAATTCTTAGTTTTGACACAATAAGACGATGGTCAGTCCAGCAGTCTGCAGCGCACATGGATTTTGTCACTCGAACATCTTGGCGGTCCTTGAAAAGGCCACATAACCTTGCTTTCGCCGCATCACAGAGTGAGTTTTTAAATTTACTATCCGACAGAAAAAAACAGTCATTACCAGGAGTCGAACCCTGGATCTCACAGGTGTGAAAACAACGCGCTAACTGTTATGCCAGGCGCCACATGCTAGTTTCACATTTTAAGAAAAATGTTTCATGTTTAAATAATTTAATTTTTGTTTAAAAAATGTATTCTTGACGTCAACTTTTGGCAACCTCTATTCCCCTTTTCAATAATTGCCTTTTTCTGATCTCAATTTATATACATCATTTATCGACACCCTCAAACACGACAAAATTATGTGTGCGCATTTTATGCTGACATCAGCAGGCCCCCATCCCTTCCCCTCTCCCATAACCATAAAGTTAAACAGTTAAATGATAATAAACACCGGTAATGTTTAGAAGCATCAATAATTTATGTTCAAGCGCATGCTCACTCCAAGTTTAACTCTAGGTCGGAATGACTATCCAATCAAATTATGTTATTATGTAATCACTTTCACCCGTTTTCCTACAATAGTTTTTACATATTTATCACAGCAGGCAGTGTCTGTTTATTTTCACAAATATATCTCATTTTATTATTTCAGGAAATGTGGTTCCTATTGTTTATTTTTATTATCACACCTTCCATCGCTATTTTCTTTATCTGAATTTCCTGTAAATTTATTAGAACTTTATTATTGTCATTTATTTCTACTAATTAATACATTGGCAACGCTAGACCGCTTAGTTTTATATGTTTTGTATTTTCGTTTTATAGTTTGGGTGCTAAGACACATGCATTGCTCTTGTGCAATCCGAGGCTTAGCAGATAACATGGATCATAAAAGCACCTTTCCTTGATATATCCTGGAAAAAACACATTGAAGCTAGTGCGAAAAAGTTTGGTTAACGCTTTAATGAATTGTGTACGGTCAGAGTAGACCGAGATGACATGAGAACTGTTTGCACAATAGAAACGATCTCTCGGAATAGAACTTCTAGACCCCACAGCTAAAACACTTTTGCAGCACAGTGCAAGACACCGAACGACCTGAACTGCTCAGTTGTCATGCTCGAAAGGTAATTAAAGCGAAGACAGTAATTAAGTTTGTGGAGAAGATAAGCATATCTATTTACTACATATGAAAGTAGCATAGAGCGTGAGAACACTGTCATGTACAAGAACAAGTGAGAAAATAGAAACCATAACGAAAGCAATTTTAATGTGTGAAAATAAGCTACAGTTGTCTTCCAGCAGCAGGAGATGGTGACTGGTAAAGACTGGTTATAATACTGTCCCAGTACGAAGAAAATCTGGGTACAAGTTCATATGGGAACACGATGTCGGTGAACGAAACCCCGGCTAAGATGGCGAACTAATCATAGTCCAACTTTACTGTTTGAGAAATTTCCTGTATAGGAATCAAGCACACAGTTGAAATAAGTATAAGTACGCGAGAACACAAAAGGCAACGGGGTTTAATTACACGTGACAAGTTCACTGGCAGCGGAACACCTCGCACGAGATAGACGTAGACAGCCCAAGACTAAATCCCTGTTCACCGTCTCCTCGGAAACTGTCTACCATGGGCACGTTTTGACCTGCAAAGTCCAAGGGCACAGTGGGTGATAAAACAGTCACAACATATAGTAGATTCTCACTGTTTTTGGTTTTTTTTGCCTGAGTGTAAGGATGTCACAGACTAGGGAGGCTTACTGAAATAAAAGCTTGTGGAAATCTAATGTGCTGGGTTGGAATGCGCAAATAACGCAGCTCCACTGTAAACCACCAGCACACCTTATTTCATACTCCCTGGCGGAACAACACTATTCCGTGATGGTCATCAGAGAACGAACGCAGAAGAAGAAAATGATAATGTAGCTTTGTTGAAATCATGAAATTTGCAGTTACATTTTATACTAATCTCATCTAACAATGATATTGCCTGCCATGTACGTCGTACAAGACAGCTAAGTAATTTGTGAAGATATAATTAGCTTTACTATCGCGTATATCGTCAAAATGACCCAGAAGCCATGTTGAAGTCGGAATTGTCGGGCCAAAATATTCAGATATCACAAATAAGTTGTAAACCATGACATAACATATTCCTAGCTCTGGACTACATTCTGATAATCTGCTGGAGTTTGAGAGCACACCCAGAAGAAGAGGAACATGCGGAACAGTAGTGCAAGGTTTTATGTACATTCTGTTTGTTTGTTAAATGGGGGATTAAAGCGTCTTAGCTGAGGCACGACACTTTCAACCTAAGACAGAAGTCTATTTTGGCTATATCAGGCGTATACTAAAGTTGTTAAAGAGGTCCGCTAAAGAGTTACGCGTATACTTAGCGTATATTCTGCCCCAGGTTCCCAACCGTTATCGAATCGGGACCCGAACTTATGGGAACAAAGAACCGCATTCATAAAAAACGGTCTTCTTATGGGGTAATTAACATTGAAAATAGTTGTTTATAGGGTAAAGTAATACACATGGAATTTGCTTTTATGAGAGTAAAGTAATGCACATATAAAATAGATTTTATTGAGATAAAGTAATACACCTCGACATTAGTTATTTATGGGGTAAAGCAATACACATCAAACATTATTTTTATGGGTTAAGTTAATACACATCGACAATAGTTTTTTATGGGGCAAAGTAATACACATATAAAATAGTTTTTATTTAGTCAAGAAAAGCAAAGTAAAGTAACCCATAGCATTTATTAATGCCGTAGGGGTGTGAGATGTTAGCGATCTCACATTTCAGAGGCTCTGCAAATGAGGGCGGTAGCCATGTCCTCTCCCTCGCAGTCTTTACTTCCAGGATTAATCCGGTACCCATTTAAGGCTGTGTCGACCTGGGAGCTGTTGCGATCTTAAAAACATTTCCGCCTCAACTGGGGAATGAGCCCAGAACCACTCATATGCGAAGCCAGTGCGCTAACGTGGCCCCCTATTGCTCCCTACCAAGTAATACACATTGAAAATATTTTGTTCAGTAAAATATAATTCAAAATAATTTTAATGTACAAACAACTTAATGTGATGATTGAAATTGTAACTAGTAAAACTTTAAATTTTGCGGTTGAGTCTTTGTTAATGCCAACCTCATGTCATTCACAATACTTAATATATTTCTTATTTTGGTTTTCATCTATCTATCTATCTATTCGCTAAACCCGTTATTGCCTTTCAGCGTCAGGAGTAGAAGAGTTCTCTGGAGATGGTCCTCGTGTGTGCTGAGTATATTGTGGAATTTGTCGCCTCTTTTATTTCAGAGTTCTATCGTTTTAGAGGTCGGCCTCTAGGTCTGCCTTCACTGTATCTGTATAGCATAGCTTGCTGTGGTATGCTGTCTGATGGTAGTCTGCATATGTGTGCAAACCATTTGATCTGTTGGCTCTTAATATACTCCAAGATTGGGGCGGTGCCGGTTCTTTGTCTAATGTCCTCATTTCTCACTCTGTCTCTTATTGATATTCCTAGAATTCTGCGTAAGCATGCCATTTCAGCTGTCACAAGTTTACGTTTGTCTTGTGCTGTCGTTGTCCATGTTTGACATTGGTAGTACAGCCATGGCATAATAATCGTTTTGAATAGTGTTATTTTGGTGTTTAAAATCTACATTTTTGTTTCTGAAGAAGTGTAAGAAATCCACTCTTAGAGAATTGTGTTAAAGAACGGGTATAAAACTCGAAATCTCAAATTTGTTTCAAAGACTTAGATATGACTGTATTATGTAAACATTCTGGAGACCTCGGATTGATTTGTGTGACTTTGTTTCGCATCAGTGTATCCACTCGGATTAAAAACTGATAAATCACTAATATTTGAATGAGATATATTCGATACTCAAAACATTCGATACTATATTCGATACTATGCAGACTTTAAGATACTCATTACAAATTAAAATTATTTAAAAATTAATATTTCTTTTAGGTTAGTATTACAACTGGCGACCCCACAGGAAACGTTTCGTGATCCCATCTGGGGTCAGGTAGATATGTTTTATAATTACTGTTAATACATGTACTATCAATATCAAACCCCGTTCTGTGTGGGAGTTTTTTCTGTTCTGTGTGGGAGTTTTTTTCTGTTCTGTGTTGGTTTTTTTCTGTTCTGTGTGGGAGTTTTTTTCTGTTCTGTGTGTGAGTTTTTCCGTTCTGTTTGCGTTTTTTTTCCCTGTTCGTTCTCAAACTATTAATAAATGAAGAAATTCGAAAGAATTGTTTGTATAATATCATGTATTGAACATATTCAGATTGACTGAGTTTTACTCTCATATATACTTCGTCCCTCTCAACGGACCGCCAAGTTGGCTTCCGAGTATCACATATAGCACGCAATTCAGCCAATCCCACCCACAAAGATTATCTATTCCTGTCCCTCGACAATTATACAGTTCTGTGGACTCATTTGGGAATCGTACGTTCTAAAGTGATGCTATTTTAACTTTTTCCCCGTGATACACTTTCTTTCATTGGACACTTTCTGTACACAAAATTCTACTTTGCCTGTGATTTTCCTTGGTCATTTTCTGTACAAAAAATATTACTTTTCCGGTCACTTCCATTGGTCAGTTTTTGTACACTTTGTATAAACAGCCAATGAAAATTACTGGAAAAACCCGCCCGTGTGTTGCCGGGACCCGAGAGGGGAGCAAAGAATAGCAACACTGTTTACCTTCCACACATGTCGTAAAAGGCGAATAAGGGGGTTATGGGATGGAGTTGGCTGTGCCATCTCATATAGAGTCAGTAACTCAAAGCCATGCTGAAGCCGAATGTGTCAGACCGAAAGTCGCAGATATCGCAGCAATGATGTAAACCATGACACAACGCATTCCGTTCTCCGGACTGCATCCTGCTAATCTGCAGGAGTTTAAGAACGAACGCAGAAGAAGAAAAAGAACTGGAAATGCCGAATTAAGTCATTTTAAATGTTTATCCCCATGCGTCCTTCGGACTGCATAATTTCTGAGGGCACGCCGCTCTATTCTTTGCTTCTCTGTCAGGCCCTGGTAACACAAGAGCAAACCTCCATCTTGTAACGATCTTGTTCTATCGGTAGTACGAAATATATAAGTTGGCATCATCATTGTGTGACATATTCTTTCCACAACGTAGTCTTCTTTATGTGCATTCTGAACATGATTTGGCATACTTAGCATTTTTCTTATTCATTACAATTTTTGTGTTTTTCCAGGAACTCTTCAAAGCCATTATTATCATCCCTAATCTTCGCATTGAGTTCTCCTATTAAAACTGTGGAATCTTCAGGGTTTCTTTTTACGACTTTACGCTTTGTAATTTGATGTAAAATGTATATTTTTATCAATATTCCTTCGTTTTAGTTATTGGTGCATGCACTGCGTGTTGTCGAATTCATTTTTGTTTTCTTATCAAACACTTTAAAGATCCACTGTAAAAATACGCTTTGTGTAATAATTACTATTGCTCTGATCTCTCTCTCTCTCTCTCTCATTCTCTGTAATTCTCTCTCTGGCCTTCATTCTCTCCCTTTCGACCCTTTACTCCTTTTCATGTATTTTAATCTTATATTTTTGCTTATTCCTTTTCTCTCCTCGTTCCTACTCTTTTATCTGTCCTTTATTGTTTCATCCATATTTTGCACGCTTTTTCTTCTTATGTGTTCAAGAGATCTTGGGTTCAAATCTAGCTCGAGAAGTCTTATATACAAAGTGCATTTTATCGGAGATCCCCGGGAATGATTGTTTCTTATTCTACTTCAGCGTTCATTCTCAAACTCCCGCGATATCTTCCTTGTAGCAGGACCATTGTTCTACTAGATTTCCAACAGGATGTAGTCCAGAGAATGGAAATGCGTTGTATTGCCTTTTTATTTGCGCCAATGTCCCGCCAAATTCGTCTTCGGCGCAGAATGATTGGTTAAAGCTACGGAGTTTCGTGCTATGAGTGATACACTTGGCAAGATGATGCCTCTTAGTTGTGTGGAGAATATGTTAGGGACAACCTGTGTAGACAATTTTGAGTCTAACAAAAAACTTGACAAAGAGTCACATTATGTAAATCATCCATGTCGTTTGAATCTGTTCTTTAGTCTGGACTGAACGAATTGCGCTGTGTTGTGGTTTATAGATTGTCTGCGATATCAACGACTTGAGTCCTAACACATCCAACTTGATAAGCTTTTAAAGTTACTTTTACCTATTGGCTCTTTGGTGACGTGGACAAGTGAGCGTCGGTCTGTTCAGAAGCAATGACAAATTCCTGAACGTATTTATATTACCTAGAAAATTACTTCTGCCAAAAAATACTTGATTGATGTATACACCCTGAATAGGATGTGTTACCAGTTTTATTTTTTAACCTATTGGATCTACCCAAGTCTATCCACCAAACATTATGACTTTCTTTTCCACTGCTGTCACACAGATCGGGTCTATCATATTCCCCAAAGCAATTTTAACCTCTGTGGAGACTTTCATTCGTGTGTCCCGTAACCTTAACTATATCATCATCGGCAAGCTTTGCACCATGACGTACATAGCGGAGAATGGTTAGAGGCTCTGTGTTCGATTATGTCAACGTCTGTACAACATCAATAAAACTATTGTTACTCCTATTGTTGATCACTTTAATAGTACATAACATCCAGATGCCCGTCATGTTCAAGTAACAGACATTTAGTCGTGTTGCTCGGAAGATCAGACTCGACAATCGCTCGAGAACCGGTAAATCCATCAATTTGGTACAATGGTTATTTGGGATGAACAACCGTTATTCCTACTTTTACATATACTTTTGTTGTGTATATTTTATGTTTGTTTTATTGTATACATAGTTGGTTGTGGTCTGTAAGATTTCTGTTTGTGTTACTTCATATCTAGCCTTCTAGTTGTTACTTCTCCTGTACGTATTCATAGTTAGCTCTGTCATGTGAATATGTACTCTGTCATGTGAATATGTACTCTGTCATGTGAATGTGGACAGTGCCGTTCTTACTCGTCGTGTGTTATATTGTGAGGCGAATGTGCTCTTGATACCGGCCTTTTAATCGAAGCGTCGATTTTCGTGTGTTAATATGTTTGTGTCCAGTGATTGGCACACTTCATCACCTCGTTTTCTGCTTTCGTTTATTTGTATCTTACGACATTGATAATCTTGCTTCCCTTTCGACTCCACAGTTCACACTCATGGTCTTTATTGTTGTTGTTCATTTCGTTTCTATGCTCCACCAAGAGTACTTTAAAAAAAATACTTTTAAACAGAAAAAAGTAGAAAATAAGGAAGAGGAATATGTAGAAAATAATTATTTTTAGTTAGTGATTTTTTTTAGATATTAATATTTTCATTTCATTGGCAACACTGACATTATTCATCTTATATGCTTCCTCCTCACAGCATTCTCTATTTTTTACACCTAGTAACTACACTCCCATTTCATTCAATCAATACTTTATTTTTCCTTTCACTCAATCAATGCTTCACTATTAAGTTCAGTCAATTTATTTATTACTTTCGCTTCAGTCAATATACTACTCTCTCTTTCTCTCTCTCTCTCTCTTTTATCTCTTACACTCAGTCAATCATTTACTTCAGTCATTCAGTCAATCCTTTGTCTATCACAGCCAATGTTTCACTCTCTCACTTTCAATATTTTGCCCTCTTTCACTCAATCGTTTACGCTTTCACTTAAACAGACGGTACTCAATCAATATATTACTCTCAAGGACTCAGAAAAAAATATACC
>CM067306.1:10918235-10993235 GCA_034231615.1 Meghimatium bilineatum
CTTTCCCTATACGCTCATTCATTTCATTGTCCACGCAGAGGGTGGATGTAATTGTGAATGTAAATGTAATTGTGAATGTAGCAAAAGTTGTCGACTTGCTTTACTATGGTGTTGTTTAAAGTGATGTTTGTTGGTGCTATATATCCCTGACGCATTGCCACAGTTTTAGCGATGCTTATTGTCATAGAGAACAGCTCGCAGGCCTTTGTCATGTTGTCAAATTGGGACTGCAAGAGGACTCACTATCTATTCCATAAGTTCATAATATATTTTCAAGCAATAATGGTCATATTATATTTTCTAGTAATATTGGTCAAATTATATTTTCTAGTAATATTGGTCATATTATATTTTCTAGTAATATTGGTCAAATTATATTTTCTAGTAATATTGGTCAAATTATATTTTCTAACAAATAAAGGTCACATATTATTTTCTAGTAATACAGGTGACATTATATTTTCTAGCATAACAGGTCACATTCGATATTCTATTTGTAAAAGTCACATTCTGTTTTCTAGTACTAAAGGTCTCGTTCTATTTTCTTAAAGGAGAAGGGGCGTTTGAGTGATACACAACCCCCGCCCCTTATCTACCAGCTTGCCATGGGTTAAGTCAGTGTTCTTATTTTTGTTCTAATAATAACATCTATTACAGCAAGAAGTAATATTTTTTTTCTCTAACAGAGTTGAACAATTAAAAACCTATTATTGAACCCACTCAACTCGCTGTTCTAAAATATAGGCACGCCACTGGAGATATGAACAAAATATAGGCACGCCACTGGAGATATGAACAAAATATAGGCACGCCACTGGAGATATGAACAGAATAATGACTCATGCACCAAGTACATGTTTTCAAATCCGGGTCAAATATACCGGAAGATGGATTTGGTTGAGTTACCTGTACAACGAACTAGTAATCGATCTTAGCCTTCACCTGCACCACTCATTGATTTTATTGTGGTTTGACCTACAGTGTACGTGCTTTGTCGTTTGTTCTCTCAGTTAGTAGTATGTTACCGAGAGTTGATTAATTTGAGAACTGTTCGATTTCATAGATGTCATTTCACATACAACTTTTACTATAGTATTTTTTTTTAATTTTCAATATCAAAACTGATGTTTGAAAGATGTTATGTAAGTATATCTTGATGTTTGAAAGATGTTATGTAAGTATATCTTGATCTTTGAAAGAAGCTATGTGTGTTTTGATGTGTGAAAGCTGTGATTTGTCATGTGACGTATTCCTTCCAGAACGTTGTCTTCCCAATGAACTCTCTAAACCTCTCTCTGTCTTGGGCCATGTGGCTTGCATTTTCTAGCGATGTATTCATGTTATCGTTAATGTCGTCAGTCCATCGTCTTCTTGGTCTGCCCCTTCTCCTCTCCCAGGTACTCTTCCCTCCATTATTTGTCTTTCTAAACAGTTATGTCTCCTTATATGACCAAACAGGCGTAGTTTTCTTTTTGTTATTGTATTTAGTAACCAACACTCTGGAATATTCAGTGTGTTTATAATATCTGAGTTTCTGATTTTATCCTTCCATGATATTCTAAGTATTTTCCTGTAGCATTTCAGCTCGAAGGCGTTCATCCTCTTTGCCGTTGTTTTACTTATAGTCCATTTTTCACAGCCGTATGTTGCAACCGGAAAAATAAAAGTTCGTAACATTAGCACTTTCGTGATTTCCGTGTGATTTATTGCTTGAAAAATATTATGTAAGTCTATCTTGAACAGTATACTTTAAGAGTCTGTGAGTATTACCGAGTTAGTGGCTTGATGTATCAGTTAGAATCTAACATCTTAGTGATTCTGTAACTCCCTCAGTAGAGGGTCTTACATTAGATATCATTAGATAATATCCAGCCTAATATCCAGCCTAATGCTCCATGTGATAGTTGAGTATGCAGGTGGTTTCTCAACCAATTTCAAATATATTTACTGTTTGGTTTATTTGGGTAGTTTTTTGTGTTTCTTGAAAAAGATCACAATAGGACTACAACGTAGAAAATTGTCGTGTTTTGTTTTATTTCATGATTTGTATATACCTTTTCATCTAAATTTGTTCATAGTTAGGTATTCCTAGTAACATGTTTATCTAAATTTGCATTACTATTTGTTACTTTGGTTACTGCGGCCCCCTCCACTTTGTCGAACACCCTCCGACCATTTGGTTATTTATATAACCAATTTCAAGCTGTGTCTGTAAGCAATAAAACCCCAACCTCATGTTTTTGTGTTTCTATTGACTAAACCATGTCTTAATTCTTCATGATTACAAGGTGAGATATAAAGTGAGGTACAAGGTGAGATATAAAGTGAGGTACAAGGTGAGATATAAAGTGAGGTACAAGGTGAGATATAAAGTGAGGTACAATGTGAGATATAAAGTGAGGTACAAGGTGAGATATAATGTGAGGTACAATGTGAGATATAAAGTGAGGTACAATGTGAGATATAAAGTGAGGTACAAGGTGAGATATAAAGTGAGGTACAATGTGATATATAAAGTGAGGTACAATGTGAGATATAAAGTGAGGTACAATGTGAGATATAAAGTGAGGTACAATGTGAGATATATAAATTTCTATTGACTAAACCATGTCTTAATTCTTCATGATTAGAAAACTGGCCTCACAGCACACGTGGGGCATTTCCATAAGTGCTCCGCCCTCTTTTACAGCAGCCATTCGACTCGATGATGTTTTGTGTCCAATGCCGCTGAAACAGACGTCAACATCAGGGCACAACTCTAGCCCTTGCGACAGGTTTCTTTGTTGTTCCGCCCACCCACGCCGCGCCCGTAACTAGTTCAAGCACAACGTCGGCCTGTCGGAACAACATGGTAACTGTTATCGAAGGTTACGACTACGGGATTGTATAGATGAAGTGCCATGAAGTTTCTATAAGAAGATAACCTGAATATCTGAACCATGTATGTATATATAATTGTGTTGTGGTTTCGAGTGTAACTCTGGACGAGCTCTTTTACATGGACGAGCCATGATACCAGCTCATTTCCGACACGATCTATCTAGTTGAATTCTTACGTTAGTCAGTTATTTTTTCTCAATGTCTACTTCCTCCCATTCACTGCCCTTTCATACTTCTTCTATTTCACATACTCTTATCACTGTGTCTTTAGCTTCTGCCATGCATGTCCTAACCCGCATGATTCGTTTTCCCTTATTGTCATCCAGACGTTGGTGTAATTAGTGGTGATTATACTCTGTCACTTTTAGACATTTCACATGCGCTACTTAATGTCGCACTCTAATACTGGGAAGATCTAGCAAATAACTAATTTTAGTGATTGGTGTATCCCTAGTACACCCCAGTACTGTTCTCATTGCCTCATTTTTGATTTTTTACAATATATCGACTTGTATCTGTGCCAGTATGTCGAGGCCATAATCTATGACAGATAACCGTCTGTGTGTTGCCAGGGCCCGAAAGGGGGGCAAAGAATAGCAACACTGTTTACCTTCCACGCATGTCGTAAAATGCGACTAAGGAGGTTATGGGATGGAGTTAGCTGTCCCATCCCATATAGGGTCAGTGACCCAAAGCCATGCTGAAGTCGGATTTGTCAGGCCAAAAGGCGCAGATATCGCATCAATGCTGTAAACCATGACGCAACTCATTCCGTTCTCCAGACTACATCCTGCTAATCTTCAGGAGTTTGAGAACGAACGCAGACGAAGATGACAGATAACACAACCATTTGTAGAAGCAGAAATAGTGCCCATTGTCACATGTCCCCGGTCGCCATAACCTTAATAACACATGATCCCTCTCATTGCCTTCTGAATCGTATTTGCGATATGCTTGTTGAGTGTTATCAAAAGGTATCCCCAGATATTTAATGTCCTGTTCCCATTCAATGAATGAACCCATACAACTGACAGCTAGTGGTGTGTTATTGCCTGGATTATTATCCAATGGCCAGGAAACCCTTGATGACGAGGGATTAATCACAGCATTGTGTGTTATGCAACATATCGACAATTGATCTAGTTCAATCTGGTCGGAGATATCTTCTGGAAAGTTAACCAAAACTGTTGAGTCCATTGTCTCGATACAGATGGATGTTATTCCAAACTTGCCGTTAAAGGTTGAACACTTACCTTTCATGACACGGCCAAATGTGCTATCTCTGTTGTAATATATCCATGTGTGTTCAAGATGTGTTATGTATGATGCACTATATCCATGTGTGTTCAAGATGTCTTTGCTGTTATTTATTCATTTGTTCTTAGTCTTCTGCTGGATCTGCAACGAGACTTCTACATTTACTAATATACTGGTATATGTCTTGCTGCATCTGCAACGATGCTTCTACATCTACTAATATACTGGTTTATATCTTTCTGGATCTGCAACGAGGCTTCTACATCTACTAATATACTGGTTTATATCTTGCTGGATCTGCAACGAGGCTTCTACATTTACTAATATACTGGTTTATATCTTGCTGGATCTGCAACGAGGCTTCTACATCTACTAATATACTGGTTTATATCTTGCTGGATCTGCAACGAGGCTTCTACATCTACTAATATACTGGTTTATATCTTTCTGGATCTGCAACGAGGCTTCTACATCTACTAATATACTGGTTTATATCTTGCTGGATCTGCAACGAGGCTTCTACATCTACCTATATTCTGGTTTATATCTTGCTGGATCTGCAACGAGGCTTCTACATCTACTAATATACTGGTTTATATCTTGCTGGATCTGCAACGAGGCTTCTACATCTACTAATATACTGGTTTATATCTTGCTGGATCTGCAACGAGGCTTCTACATTTACTAATATACTGGTATATATCTTGCTGAATCTAATGTCAAACATGGTCTTTAACAGCTTCACAGCAGATAAAAATCGTTACGAGTGAAAAGACGTGTCTGAGAAAAGCTGCAATGGTTACCAAATTAGATAAAATAAGAAACGAAGAAATTAAGAAATGAATTGGTATAATATCTTGAATTGAACATATTGAGAGACAGCAAGTAAAATGGTTCGATCACCTTATGAGAATGAACCGAAACCAAATACCAATAAGAGCATATAACAAATATCCGGGCGTAATGGCAAAGCTAGAACAAATAAACAGTGGATAGAAAACATCAAGATAGCCTTGAACAAACTTGGACTGAATGCAACCTCGGCGACACATCTTGCCTTGGAACGACAACTTAAGCTCCCACCATTACTCTTAACGGCAAGTGTGAATGCTATCAACCATCATTCACCTGGGGAAAGACAATAGATCTTGCAAGATCTGTAAAAAGGATTCATTTGCTACTATACTGGTCTATATTATATTCTATCTCCCGCCGAAGACGAATGTGTCGGGCCAATGGCGCAAATAAAATGGCGATACAACGCATTTCCATTCTCTGGATTACAGCCTGCTGGAAATCTAGTAGGACCATGGTCATTCTACAAGGGAGATACAGCGGGAGTTTGAGAATGAACGCCGAAGAAGAAGACGATATTCTGTCTCTGCGTACGTTCTCAAACTTTTGCAAATTACCAGCATGTGGTCCAGTGAATGCGTTGTGTCATGGTTTGCAGCTTTGCTGCGATATCCGCGCCTTTCTTCCTTACACTTCCCACTTCAGCCTGGCTTCTGGGTCACTGTGACCCCATATGGGATGGAGCAGCCAAATTCGCCCCGCGATTTTCTTAGTCATCTCCTACGACCTACATGGGAGGTAAACAGTATTGCTATTCATAATTCCTTAAACACAAGGGGAAGTACTGTCTATGTAAACATGCAATATCCAGTTCATAATGACCGGAAACTGTAAAGATTTATGATGACACCTGAGATAAACCCAGGTAGGCGCGCGGGTTGCATGCAGGTAAATTATTGCTCATTCTGACAAAGATGGTGTGTACCTGTCTGTTTAGGCGGTTTTTTCCCCCACCTTGTGGATTACCTAGTCTAATGGCTTGATTTGTGATATCACACACATTAAGTCGCCAATAATATTACTTCTTTTTTTCACCTCACAAGTAACACCACAAGATACCTCCCTTTATATCTCACCTTGTACCTCACTTTATACCTCACCTTGTACCTCACGTTATATCTCACATTGTACCTCACTTTATATCTCACCTTGTACCTCACGTTATATCTCACATTGTACCTCACTTTATATCTCACATTGTACCTCACTTTATATCTCACATTGTACCTCACTTTATATCTCACATTGTACCTCACTTTATATCTCACCTTGTACCTCACTTTATATCTCACATTGTTCCTCACTTTATATCTCACATTGTACCTCACTTTATATCTCACCGTGTACCTCACTTTATATCTCACCTTGTACCTCACTTTATATCTCACATTGTACCTCACTTTATATCTCACATTGTGCTTTAAACAGGAATGATAATATTAGAGAATATCTCATAAATAGATGATAAGTAGAATTAGAAACATCTACTTCATATACATCTACAAACGTTGCAATAATTATAATAGATGAAAGACAGAATTAGAAACATCTACTTCATATACATCTACAAACGTTGCAATTATTCACCCAAATTAATAACAATATATATATATATATGAAACAATTTCACAGAGAATTCAGCAACTTTGAACGAACATCAACTTGAGCATACATTAATAAATGCATGACCAAGGGAGAAGATCAAATGATATGCATTAGTTATTAATGAATCTCCCACACAGATTGTAAAAGCAGGTAGATGGCGAAAACGTGTCAAATTAAAATTTTATAATAAATCGTGTGCAGAAATGAAAACAAGGTTTAAAGTAGAAATTGAACATAAGAGGATTAAAATAAAAGTTTCAAAGGATGAAACAAATATACAAATTAAATGAAGAAATAAGCACACACAAAACAATATAACAAAATGTGTTGATAAGATATTGGAGTATATTCTACGTGTAGAAATTCGTGCCCAGATGAAATAAATTATAACCAAAAAAATATTGAACGAATTTAGATGGAAATTTAAATATGAAATTTGTGTTATGGAATCGTTGCTTGAAACTCTTTTCGCTTTATATTCCTTTATACCTTGCAGCTTCAGGGGTAGAATAGCTCTCTTGAGATGGTCTTTTTGTGTGCTTCATATGTCTGTTGTCGTTGACTTTTATTTCTGCAATTCATCTTTTGCATGGTCTGCTTCTGGTTCTGCATCCATCATGTCTGTATAGCCATACCTTTTGAAGAGACACTGTCTGATGGTAGTCTGCAAGCATGTGAAAACCACATAATCTTTTGTCTTCTGATGGAATCGAGGATTGGCATTATGTTTCTTAGTTTTCTGTTGTCATTTCTGATTCTGTCTCTTATTTTTGCTCCGATAATTCTACGTAGACATGTCGTGAAACTAATAAAACAAGTAGCTAAACATTTGTTTATATATTGTGTATACAGATATGTACATTTTTCATTAGTAGCATGCTAGGAGCAATACGCCTTCATTTCATATACAGATATATACATTGTTAGTAGCATGCTAGGAGCAATACGCCTTCATTTCATATACAGATATATACATTGTTAGTAGCATGCTAGGAGCAATACGCCATTTCATATACAGATATATACATTGTTAGTAGCATGCTAGGAGCAATACGCCTTCATTTCATATATTTTATATACAGATATATACATTATTAGTAGCATGCTAGGAGAAATACGACTTTCTTAAATATATTTTATAAATGTCTACAATTTGAACGAATATTTTCACGAAGACATTAAATGAAGGTGGAGCCATATCATTTTGCACATATTTTCTGACAGTGATTTCAGAAATAAGCGCTACACGTCAAATTGCGAACAAAATACATAGGAGGAAATTAAAGCTAGTTTTAAAACTCACACCTTTCGGTGATTATAAAGTTATTCTGTGATGTATGTAACATATTTGTTGACAATTTTAAATAAGTCAGCAGTCTTCATGAAGCAATGCCTAATTGTTTACTTTAATTAGAGTTACATATTCTTAATTTTAGCGTGTTCAAAATGTCTGTGTATCTTACATAGATCGCATAATAATGTGGTGTGCATTTTCTTTATTGCTTATCTGAATACTGTGATTACTGGTGTTAAACAAGGCTGTCCTATGTCACCATTACTATTTCAATATCGCAATTGACTGGGCTATGAGAAAAAGCACATCCAAAACAAATTTAGGAATCAAATGGATAGATGAAACATTAGAAGACCTGGATTTTGCCGATGATCTGGCACTATTGAGTGAAAACCATCACGATGCACAAACAAAAACTGATAGATTAAAATTCATCGCAGGACAAATAGGTCTCCAAATCAATTCATCAAAAAACAAAAATTATGGACTTCACCAATTCACCTAACGAAATTACTTTAAATGGATAACAACTTGAAAAATTACACAAATTCTATCTAGGAAGCAAATTAACACTCGACGGTGATGTCATGACACAAATTACAACTCGCATTGCCCTAGCATCAAATGCATTTAACAGACTGTCTAATATCTGGAAGTCAAAGTCAATCAGGACACGCACGAAAATGCGCTTATTTAATTCCTGCGTTATTCTGGTGCTATCATATGGATGTGAGAGCTGGAAAAGCTCTATATCTTCAGAAAAGAAATTACTGAGTTTCGAGAACAAATGTCTTTGTAAGATAACTAACACACATTGGAGTTAATTCAAATCAAATGATAAAATCAGAGAAGAGACACATCAAAATTTCATCACAGATGTTATCAGAAAACGCCGTTGGTCCTACGTCGGGCATGTCCTACGCGCAGACACCAACAGAATACACCAGCAATCTCTTGAATTGATACCTACAGGCAAAAGAGCAAGCGGTAGACCAAAAGAAAGACTCAGAAGAACAATACTTAGAGAAAGTAAAACAACCAATATTCATACTATTCAAGACCTGCACAGAATAGCTTTGAACAGACAGAATAGCTTTCAACAGGCAGAATTGGAGAGATTTGACCTCAGCCCTATGCGCTAACTTCAGCCGAAAAGGAAAATGAATGAATGAATGAATACTTTGGTGCATAATCTCGATATGGGTGAACAATTGCTGGAGAATTGTGGCCAATAATTACGTCGTCGAAACACCTAGTAAGTAGCAGTTTCCTATTATATTTACAACAGTACTTCCAACGCTCTATGTTTTATAACGCGGGGAATCAACAAGAAAATTGTAGTTAAAACATTGCTATAAAATTGTACATACATGATTTCGTGACAACTAAACATTTATCTTTGTTTCAGAAAGTTTTAACTACATACTTTCATCTCACCTATCGTATTTGTTAACCCCTTAGTTGCGTTGGTATTCTTAAGGATACGATGAGGAGGTGCCACTATTTTGCTGAGGCACTATTTTCTTAGTTTCCCAGGGAAACAATTCGCCTTGACGCTTTATTATAAGCTTCCAGATATTTTTTTTCCTGGGAAGATAAGAAGAGGAGGACATTTACAAAATGACGGTTGCTTTTCATCACATCCTTAAGAATTAGGATACTAGAAAAATGAGATTAAAATATATTTCTCAACACACACATTTGCAAATTAATGAACTGATTATTAGGGAAACCCCAATTTAATTTTGGACCTAAACTTCCTAAATAAAGATACAAAAGGTGTACAGAATTGACTTCATGATACTAGGGTTCCCCAGATATTCGTTGTCCCTATCAACGAGATGGACCGCCGCCTGCTGAGAGAACCACTAATATGACGTAATTCTGTATCGCAAAGCGATATTCTTCTTCTTTAGCGTTCATTCTCAAACTCCCACTGGATCTCCCTTACAGCAGGATCACGGTCCTACTAGATGTCCAGCAAGATGTATTCCAGAGAATGGAAATGTATTGTGTCGCCGTTTTATTTGCGCCAATGGCCCGACACATTCATATTCGTTGGGATCAAGCGATATAAAAGTTAACAATTCTTTAAAAAGTTAACAATTTACAAAATTACAGCACATTACGTCTTGTTCGTTTGATAATGATTTCTCTGACAAAGATCAAAGAAAGTTGACGGTTATAGAATCGATAATGTCTGTGTCTGCACGACTACAAATTATCAGATCGTATTGTCGCCAAAACATACCAGTGAACATATGTAAAATATTCATAGTGGTACGTGTAGGGGTGTATGCGATAGTGGTACGTGTAGGGGTGTATGATATAGTGGTACGTGTAGGGGTGTATGAGATAGTGGTACGTGTAGGGACGTATGCGATAGCTGGAGAAATCGGAAGGCAAGAGTTTAAAATACGTTATAGCAATCTTAGTTACCAGGCTGTCATCGATTCAACTTATTGGTTTGTTTTGCTGTATTGATTCTCTATGCCATTTCTACGTGTAGTCCTTGTTGCAATAGTAGAATCTGGAAGAATCAGAGAAAGCAAAAGAGAATCATAGACAGACATCAAATAATTGACATATGACGATTTATCTACTCCAGAAGTGGACAAAAACCAGCCCGCGGACCAAGTCAAGCCGGCCAGGTCATTTTATCCTTGCCCGTGTAGCTAATAAAAGTATATTTTTGTATATGCAATAATCCCCGGGATCAGAAAATCCTTTTTTTAATATGTAAGAGAATAAAACAAGTTTTTCTTCCTATACACAACCAAACAATTGCTCGATTCGGCCCGAAAATTCAAAAGACTGGATTTGCTCGCATCCACATCACCAAAGCTAAAAATCGTAATGTACTTTCTGTATGTTGGTGTATCCAAGCAAGTATCCGACGACTCTGAAGGGTTGTGGTGTGGGTTTTATTGATACAGATTTACGTATAATAGGCTACAATTTCTTAATCGTGGCCCTATAAAACTACGTCACAACTAATTTATTGTGGCCCTGTAAAACTGCGTCACAACTAATTGATTGTGACCCTGTGAAATTGCGTCACAACTAATTCACTGTGGTAATGTAAAACTGCGTCATAATTAAGTCATTGTGGCCCTGTGTCAGGTTCTAGTCTAGTTGATAGTGAGTTTATTATCTATCACCAGGTTACAGCGTGTCAGGTTCTAGCCTAGTTGATAGTGAGTTTATTATCTATCACCAGGTTACAGCGTGTCAGGTTCTAGCCTAGTTGATAGTGAGTTTATTATCTATCACCAGGTTACAGCGTGTCAGGTTCTAGCCTAGTTGATAGTGAGTTTATTATCTATCACCAGGTTACAGCGTGTCAGGTTCTAGCCTAGTTGATAGTGAGTTTATTATCTATCACCAGGTTACAGCGTGTCAGGTTCTAGCCTAGTTGATAGTGAGTTTGCTTACATGCCATGATTTTGACTGTACTGACACCTTTCCTAGCTTTCTGAATGACAATGTCCACATGTTTCGCGAAAGATAGATTTCTATAAAAAGTTATGCCTAAATATTTCAGCGTCTGCTCCCTGTCAACGTTGATGCCCTTGCAGGTTCTTGATTCTTGATTAGAAAACTGGCCTCACAGTACGTGGGGCATTCCCATAAGTGCTCCGCCCTCATTTCCAGCAGACATTCGACTCGATGGTGTTTCGAGTCCAGTGCCGCCGAAACAGACGTCGACATCAGGGCACAACTCTGGTCCTTGCGACAGTTTTCTTGTTGTTCCACCAAAAGAATGGGTGTCGGACCAACATGGTAACTGTTATCGAAGGTTACGACTACTCGCATACATGAAGGTGTCTGCTAATACTCTGCCTATGATTACGTTGTTGTTCAGCGAGAACCATACGATCTTTGCCTTGGTGAGATTGATGACTGCCTTGTAGTCTGTACACCAGAGCGACAATTGTTCTGGATTACTCTGGACGCTATCAAGTCTCTTTTCTTTCTGCTGTGCTTGTACAGCAAGAGGTCGTATGTTAGCATCCTGCCGGGTCCAGTTTCCTGAATCTGCTCTATTTTTCATGTGTATACGTTAAAATTACAGGTGGTAATCCCGGTGCTATAGTTCTTATCTCTGATGTCCAGAATTCCAATCTCAGAGCAACAGGTCTGGACATTAGCACCATCGCTATCTGAAGATGACAATTAAGGAAAGGGTAGACTACACAGAGAATTCGTTTACTATTTAAGGATGTCATAACTTATCGACTGATTCGTTGATTGGTTGATTGATTGATTTATTCATTGATTGATTCATACATTGGTTAATTAAATAATGATTGCATTAATCGATTGATTGACCGGTTGATAATTTTCTCAATTGGTTGAATAGTTTATTAGTCAATTGAGTAGCTTATTTATTGATTTAATTATTAATGAATTCATTTTTGTATTGATTGATGCATTTATTTAATCTTTCATTGATGTATGCAATTATTGAGTAATTAACAATTGATAGATTCTATTAGTTATTTTATGTATAGATTTTTTGATGTGTTTCTTTAATGATTTACAATTGATTATTTGATTAGTTTATTGATTGATTGAATGAATGATTTATGAAATTCTTGATTGATTAATATTGATTGCTTTGTTGACCAATATTACAGTGAAATTTCAATTTGAATAAACAAACTTAGTATGAATTTGGAAAGTGGCAGTAATTTTGCTTACAAAGATCTTTTCTCGTTGCCATCCAATTCGACATAAAATTTTCCTGAAATAAAACGTCACTCGTTAACAGAAAACACGCACGTATTCTTATAGAAAAGAATCACATCAAAGCTGGAGACAATAAGTTATTGTGTGGTTGCTTGATTTGTCCCGAGTGATTATTGCATGTTGTGTTGGGATTTATCGATGAGTGCTGGCCGGAAATGAAATATTATTAACTATTACATGTATATTTCATACGCTGGCGAGAGAATATAGAGAGAAACGTAACATGTGAGGCAGAAAACTTGTCTTAGATAGGCAAGGGAGTGGGGGAGTATAGCTAAGAAAAGTTCATGGCTTCATTTTTGTGGGATTTTTAGTGACCTTTTTCACAAATTGTCAATTAATTTCGATGACTTCAAATCCAAATGAAAAAAAAATCAACATCGTACTGGCTAAACATTTTGGGACGTTTCTCGTCTGCCATGACTGAGATTATAAATTATAAAAACAACAGTATTTTCTTCTTCAGATTTCATACTAAAACTCCCGCTGGATCTTTCTTGTAGCAGGATAATTATCCTACTATATTTCCAGTTGGATGTGTTCCAGAGAATGGAAATGCGTTGTGTCGCCGTTTTATTTGCGTCAATGGCCCGTCACAGTCGTCTTCGGCGGAAAAAAACAACAGTATGATGTATACAAACTTCCCGCCAGTCTGTTAGTTTCGCTAATAATGAACTCATAATTACAAATTTACAAGAAAAACAACCAACACAACTTGAAGGCTAGAAAACATTTAAGTGTTGGACACTACATTGAGTTTACAGAGTGAATTTCCAAGTCTCACTGCGCCTGTAAGCCAGCGTTTGATGTTCCTGAAATGTTAGGATTCCCTTCATTTGAACAGTTAAAAAAACTTCCATTTTGTAACAGATGCTTGTCACGGGTCTAAAAAATCAGAGGTCGGATTTTAGATAGAGTTCAGCTAATATCTATAGAATAGTACTTTCTAGTTTTAATGTACTTAATTACTTTCAATATATTTTATGAAACTTAATATTTTCAGTGTTCTTAAAGCTATTTCATCCCTCTGACCCTGTTCTCCCAGTCCTGGGGAACAACTGGAAGGTAGCAACTTGAAGGTTTTATAAAATAAGAATTATACCAATCACGTTTTAAAAAATAAATTCAAGATTCTTTTAAAGCACCATATAGGTCACAGAAGAAGATTTGGTATACAAGGACTTCTATTTGTTTATGCTATTGATGGCGATTAATCTGATGTTGTCACTGGTAGACCTTCAGACATTCTGATGATGCCACTGGTAGACCTTCAGACATTCTGATGTTGTCACTGGTAGACCTTCAAGAATTCTGATGGTGCCACTGTTAGACTTTCAGGCACTCTGATGTTGCCACGGTTAGACTTAGATCATTTATATACTTGGAGTCACATGTAAAAGAAAAGTCAAGGCTGACCAATAAAACGGAAATAATTTAAAAAAATTAGCTTTTCATGTCATGTTTACTTTCTGTGCACAGGTCTTTACCGGCGCCCTGCCAATGATGTAATACATATAGAGGAGTTCCGGTTACAATTAACATAGTTTGATGGGCAACTTGGACACTTTTTTGGTCGCGTAAAATGGATAGTATGTACTCACTGCAGCATAACTGAAATCCAACAAGCAAAGCTTGTAACAGGCAAATTTTGGAACAGGCAAAACTTGGAAGAGGCAAAGCTTGGACCAGGCAAAACTTGAAAGAGGCAAAGTTTAGAACAGGAAAAACTTGAAAGAGGCAAAGTTTGGACCAGGCAAAGCTTGGACCAGGCAAAACTTTGAAGAGGCAAAGCTTGGAACAGGCGAAACTTGGAACAGCAAAGCTTGGAACAGGGTAATGAACTTTTGCTAATCATTGAAAACACACATTATTTTTTATTTTATTTTGGCAATTCTTAAATAGAACTTTATCTGTGGTTCATTCCGGGTTGTAAATTATATTTTCTATGGACAATCAATCTCTAATTCTCATACACATACCAATATTTCAATATTCATTTTAAAATATAAGAACATATTCTTAGACAAATAAATAACCAATATAGGGCCTATATCCCAAAATCATTCACCAAAATTCCCCGAAGTGACATACGACATCTAGACAGACTTGCAGACAAAACATCTTAAAAATACAAACTAAATTCTTTCAAAAATTTACTGTAATGAAAAAATTAGCTGACAAATCCTTGGGGGCGAACTCAAAAAACTTAAAACGGGTATATATAAGGGCAGTCAGAACAAATATGGAATACGCCTCTAGCTGCTCGGCTTATGCAGCCAAACACACGCAGAAAAATTAAAGTTCAAAATAGGGGATGTAGAATAATGCTTGGAGCAGTAAGAAGCAGCCTAATCAAAGAAATGGCAGAAGTTGCCGATATCATACTTTTAGATATGTGAAGAAACTATACAAAGATTTGTAAAAGAAGGAAAATGTTTTTCTAAAAACAAAGTCCAAACTACGTCGCATAGAATCCTTTATTCCATATGATGTATGACTAGAATCTGAGATTTGTGAGATCTTCTGATTTACAGAAACCATGAAGAAATATTACAGAAACCATGGAGAAACATTACATAAACCATGGAGAAACATTACAGAATCCAAATACCACCACAATATACTTTAAAAAATTAAACAATAACTACAAAGTCACTCGCACAGGAACAAAACCATGGAGACTCAACCAAATACTAGCAAAATATTCTTTGAAAAATTAAACAACTCAAAAGTCAGTCAGGAACAGAATAAACAAATTGATCACTTCAAATGTTAATAACCCAATATCCAAGAAATATCTGGACTCATGTGTACACAGACGGGTCAGCAATAAAGGCCACAACAAATGACGCCAGTGGAATACACACAATGTTTTCAGACGGCACCAGATATCAGCAATCTCTTGTCACAGGAATAAAATGTTCACATTTTAGGGCACAGGCAACTGTCATACACTCAACCCAGCCCTTATATAAAAAGGGAGTATTGGCTGCTTAAACACATCTCCCACTTAGGAAATAAAAACATTATTTTTAGTACTTACTTGACATTTTGCAAAGAAAGGAGGATAAATAGCAGCACCCTCCATAAACATTTTCCTCAAAAATATCATCAATTTTTGCAGAAAATAGAAGGAAATGCATACGAAAATTGCACACGAAATTATGAGAATTACCTTTTTTAAAAGTAAAACCCATTCCCCTTACAAAAGACGTATCTACGTCTATCCTATACCCAGCGGTTCAAATTTTCAACAACCGATATTCCATATAACGAATACTCGCAATCTTCAGCGGTGCAAATATTCAACAACCGATAACGAATAGTTGCAATCTTCAGCGGTGCAAATATTCAACAACCGATATCCCATATACCGAATAGTCGCAATCTCCAGCGGTTCAAAATCCATGCATCCAAGACATTATACAAGACAAAGATATTCAAGTTATCAGATAAAACATCTCCAAATTATCAAGGACAACTATATTAGTACTACATTGGATATATTGTGGCATGTGTGAAAATGAAAAGGCAGAGGAATTGGCAAAGACTAGAGGTAACTTCTCTCCGTACTATGTACCTCAATGTTTCATTGTGTCTCTGCTAAACGAATGAACAAATCAAGATATTTCGAATGAAAACAGGACACTGCCGTCTAGATGCTAAATTGCATCGAATCATCATCAGCGATTCTAATATCTGCATGTACAGAGCAATAGCACAGACACAAGAACGCATATCGCATGACGTCCCAGCATTGATGTTCACAGAAAAACTGTCTCATCCACAGGAATACCTCTGCTGAGCAAGTTGTTCTGAGCTTCATCATCATCATCAAGTGCCGTATCCGCAACGAAGGTTGGCTGCAATGGATCTCCAACATCCCCTGTCTCTTGTCTTGGTGGTGCACTCTGCTAGACTGTAGCCTGTCCATCGTGATATGTTACTCTCCCACTTGTATCTCTTACTACCTCTTGCTCGCCTCCCTTTGACTTTACCCTCAAGTAATGTCTTCAATAAGGTGCCATGTCTTTTAATGTGTCCTGAGCTTATAAACACCTAAAATAAAACGCTTTATACATGGCCAATACTTGACTACATATATAAACATTGATCGCTGAAGTTGCGTAGTGAAACGATAGAAGCGTCATCAATTGTTGTGCAGTAGCAGTATGGTATCGTCATCAATTGTTGTGTGTAACAGTTTATGGATGTCATCAATTGTTGTGTAGTTATCAGGAGCTTACAACCACCTAAAACAAACCGTTATTTACATGACCAATTTCCGACATATGCATAGTGTAATTAATCGCAGAAAAAATTGACGTTTGTTTTCCTATTGAATGCAGCGAGCCTCCACAACGATTTCTAATCTTAGATGATAGTGGGTCATTGTCATAGCGTAAATGTCATTGGTAATTCTAAAAACTTATATCTCCTTCTCGTTTGAAGTTCATCAACTATGTCTAATGAGCTAGTCCGGTTTTCTCGACAAATTGTGTTATCTGTATTTGAAAGTTGTTCAAGACTTCCAGTACAATTTCTGTGAATGTCAGATGAGTACTCAGTCCAGAATTGGTTTAGTGAGTTGCAGTCTTGTTGAATGTGTTCTATCCTCCGTCTGTGTTGTCTGCTGACATAAGCAGCACAATGTTACTGCAGTCATTAGTTTATTCATATGTTGTCTATTGTGTCCTGTCCTGACTGTGTGATATGTCTCTGTCAGAAGTGAGGGAGAGAGATTGTCACAGATACATGACTGTGATTCTAACATCGCAGCTACATGACTGATTCTAACATCACAGCTACATGACTGATTCCAACATCACATCTACATGACTGATTCTAACATCACATCTACATGACTGAATCCAACATATGGATGCGACGAGTCTCGGACAATACATAAACATGATCGCTAAAAATTACAGGTAAAAGATTTTGTTCTATAACAAAAAAATAAAATAATGAGAAACCATGGACTGCTAGATACAATAGGACGGTGCAAGAGAGTCAAGTGCAGATGGGGGTTGCTTACTAAATATCTGAAATCGACGATGTCTAAGAAATATAAATACACTCAGGATATTGAAAAATTACATAGAATATTCACAGAAAAAAGGGAACCACAATAAAATTATTCGAAAATTTGTTTTTTTTAAATTAAATCAGGTGGTCAGCCACTTGGCTGAGAGGAAGTGATTCCCCAGGAGATCAGCCACATCGTTGAGAAGAAGTGATTCCCAAGGAGGTCAGCCACATCGTTGAGAAGAAGTGATTCCCCAGGAGGTCAGCCACATCGTTGAGAGGGACGGACATGGCTGTAGATATATCTTCAGTAAAGCAGCAAGGGAAGAGGAACTACCTTAAAAATAAAGGCATTCTCCCAATTCCATTGCAATCTCGTCTTTTTCATTAGAATTGATAATGCCCTTTCTGCGGGATATTGTTAAAGGGGAGTGGAGACTAGTTTACCTACCTATTGGCTAGGCTCCTAGTACTGAAAAGGGGGGTGGAGACTAGTTTACCTACCTATTGGCTAGGCTCCTAGTACTGAAAAGGGGGGTGGAGACTAGTTTACCTACCTATTGGCTAGGCTCCTAGTACTGAAAAGGGGGGTGGAGACTAGTTTACCTACCTATTGGCTAGGCTCCTAGTACTGAAAAGGGGGGTGGAGACTAGTTTACCTACCTATTGGCTAGGCTCCTAGTACTGAAAAGGGGGGTGGAGACTAGTTTACCTACCTATTGGCTAGGCTCCTAGTACTGAAAAGGGGGGTGGAGACTAGTTTACCTACCTATTGGCTAGGCTCCTAGTACTGAAAAGGGGGTGGAGACTAGTTTACCTACCTATTGGCTAGGCTCCTAGTACTGAAAAGGGGGGTGGAGACTAGTGTACCTACCTATTGGCTAGGCTCCTAGTACTGAAAAGGGGGGTGGAGACTAGTTTACCTACCTATTGGCTAGGCTCCTAGTACTGAAAAGGGGGGTGGAGACTAGTTTACCTACCTATTGGCTAGGCTCCTAGTACTGAAAAGGGGGGTGGAGACTAGTTTACCTACCTATTGGCTAGGCTCCTAGTACTGAAAAGGGGGGTGGAGACTAGTGTACCTACCTATTGGCTAGGCTCCTAGTACTGAAAAGGGGGGTGGAGACTAGTTTACCTACCTATTGGCTAGGCTCCTAGTACTGAAAAGGGGGGTGGAGACTAGTGTACCTACCTATTGGCTAGGCTCCTAGTACTGAAAAGGGGGGTGGAGACTAGTTTACCTACCTATTGGCTAGGCTCCTAGTACTGAAAAGGGGGGTGGAGACTAGTTTACCTACCTATTGGCTAGGCTCCTAGTACTGAAAAGGGGGGTGGAGACTAGTTTACCTACCTATTGGCTAGGCTCCTAGTACTGAAAAGGGGGGTGGAGACTAGTTTACCTACCTATTGGCTAGGCTCCTAGTACTGAAAAGGGGGGTGGAGACTAGTTTACCTACCTATTGGCTAGGCTCCTAGTACTGAAAAGGGGGTGGAGACTAGTTTACCTACCTATTGGCTAGGCTCCTAGTACTGAAAAGGGGGGTGGAGACTGGTTTACCTACCTATTGGCTAGGCTCCTAATACTGAAAAGGGGGGTGGAGACTAGTTTACCTACCTATTGGCTAGGCTCCTAGTACTGAAAAGGGGGGTGGAGACTAGTTTACCTACCTATTGGCTAGGCTCCTAGTACTGAAAAGGGGGATGGAGACTAGTTTACCTACCTATTGGCTAGGCTCCTAGTACTGAAAAGGGGGTGGAGACTAGTTTACCTACCTATTGGCTAGGCTCCTAGTACTGAAAAGGGGGGTGGAGACTGGTTTACCTACCTATTGGCTAGGCTCCTAATACTGAAAAGGGGGGTGGAGACTAGTTTACCTACCTATTGGCTAGGCTCCTAGTACTGAAAAGGGGGGTGGAGACTAGTTTACCTACCTATTGGCTAGGCTCCTAATACTGAAAAGGGGAGTGGAGACTAGTTTACCTACCTATTGGCTAGGCTCCTAATACTGAAAAGGGGGGTGGAGACTAGTTTACCTACCTATTGGCTAGGCTCCTAGTACTAAAAGTAATTGCTCTTATTTCATAAGGGAGGGGAGTGTTTAACCTCCTCCCCCCACCTCCTTCCCAAGCTCCCCTGTATCTACTGGATTGGGGTCGGAGATCGTATGGGGTGTTCTAGAAGTTTTTATGAGGACCTTATTTTCTTGGTAAATGATTTCTTGGTTGTTGTTTTTTTCCTGTTCCTATGTCACTCCTTCTGTTATTAGCATATCTGGTTTTCCTGCTGCGGAATATCATACATGTCGCAATATTGCTTTTTATTTTTTTTTTAAAAAGATTATTATTTATTTTGTACATTAAGAGAGATTTTCATTTGTAAACAGATATTTCATTTACAAGTTGCTTTGAATGTTTTTATTTTCTTGTATAATGGCACCGTTCTATTATTCCACAAGAGAACTGCAAAACTAGGACAAGTCGCTTTAAAAAACTTAACGGTAATTACCTGGAAAACAAACGAATTATTTTCTTTTCAAAATTACAGAATAAAAATTGCGAGTGTAAATTTAGAAGTTAACACATATTTTAAGCAAATCGATTTTAAATAATGATGTAAGGTGCAGCGATCAAGAACTGCCTATGTGACGCAGTGATTGGAATACTGGCTTCATAGTTGGAATGTCCATTGTTATTGTTTTCATTTACGAGAATTTACTGGCTTCATAGTTGGAATGTCCATTGTTATTGTTTTCATTTACAAGAATTTACTTGCTTCATAGTAGGAATGTCCATTGTTATTGTTTTCATTTACGAGAATTTACTTGCTTCATAGTTGCAATGTCCATTGTTATTGTTTTCATTTACGAGAATTTACTTGCTTCATAGTAGGAATGTCCATTGTTATTGTTTTCATTTACGAGAATTTACTTGCTTCATAGTTGGAATGTCCATTGTTATTGTTTTCATTTACGAGAATTTACTTGCTTCATAGTTGGAATGTCCATTGTTATTGTTTTCATTTACGAGAATTTACTTGCTTCATAGTTGGAATGTCCATTGTTATTGTTTTCATTTACGAGAATTTACTTGCTTCATAGTTGGAATGTCCATTGTTATTGTTTTCATTTACGAGAATTTACTATGCATCTAGCCTGGTATTGCTTATATATATATAACGGTTTTTAGGGTCTGTGTATGCTCCGCACAATTTGTTGTGTTCATAATGCTCCTGCGAACCGTAGATCGTTCTGTGAAGTTGGGTATGTCTGAAATGCATTGCCTCCTGCTAATCTGATGACTAGATGTACTTTCTTTTTCTTGTCCAGCTATACAACTACAACTCGTTATAGTCCGGCTCCTTGACTGCGTAGGAACACAACACGGGTCGCGGTATTTCTGTTTTCACGGTGTACCACGTGGAGGCACTTTTATGATTTTGGTTTTGTTAACCCTGGGAACAAGTAAATTTAAGTAGGAAGCCAGAGAACAATTTTTAAAAATTCTTGAGATTAACGGGTATTGAACCAGTCCGTTCAACGGCACCAAATCGCCTAGCAACTATTGCACACGCGTTCTTCTGTAATTGACTAACCGCATCTCCAAAAATAGATGCGATTTCGTCAAGACATTCAAAGCGTGCACTCAAAGTCACCAGAACGGACCAATCGAGACAAGGACTATTACAACAACAACAAACATCCCGTACAGGTTTTGAAATATCCTCAGTAACATCAAACATATAACATTTAATATCCATATTAGTTATACAAGGGCCGATATGTCTTCTTGTAAACATGGATAACATATATAGACAGTACAATTTTGCTTCAAATAATTGCTTATACAAGTAAATTCAAGTAGGAAGCCAGAGGACAATTTTTAAAAATTCTTGAGAAATCATTTAACACTGGGGAATCAGGCAACATCAATTTCACACTTAGCACCCCTCCCCTTTCCACTTGAAATATATTTCGCTTCGACCAAAAACATTTTCTTAGTCAACTTAATCTTGAGATAAAGATTTCATTTGATACAGAATATGCAATCCTCGGAGTTCGAGGCGATATGATTATCTGAACCACAACCTCCATTATATTTTATGTTTAGACGTTCTGATATATCAAATTGGACTAATATCCGCTGAAGCATATTTCATCTACATAAACATTTGACTTAACATAAGATTTCTTAAAGACTTTAAATCAAACAAGACACTAATAGAAGAGACAAAACAAGAATACATCACAGAGGTTATTAGAATAAGGAGTTGGAAATACATTGATCACGTACTCAGAATGAATGAAGACAGAATACCACGTCAAGTCTTTGCATGGTCACGGAGTGGCAAGAGAAAAATGGAAAGACCAAAAACAACACTAAAAAGAACTATGGTAAAAGAAATCACAAACAGCTGGTATAAAAATGAACTATCTGGAACAACAGGCTGTTGGCTGACAAGCATGGAGAGCTATGCCATCTGCCCTATGTGCCAAGTTTGGCGACAAGCATGGAGAGCTATGCCATCTGCCCTATGTGCCAAGTTTGGCGACAAGCATGGAGAGCTATGACATCTGCCCTATGTGCCAACTTTGGCGACAAGCATGGAGAGCTATGACATCTGCCCTATGTGCCAAGCTTGGCGACAAGCATGGAGAGCTATGACATCTGCCCTATGTGCCAAGCTAGGCATAAGAGGAAAATGATGATGATTTCAGTTCAAATCTGTCAAGTAAGGGAAACATGATTGCTACTCACGACACCACTTCTAGCCTACCGTTGACCACGCTGCTCACATCACCACTTCTAGCCTACCGTTGACCACCCTGCTCACGACACCACTTCTAGCCTACCATTGACCACCCTGCTCACATCACCACTTCTGTCATTGACCACATACAATTAATTGTCTTAACTGTCTATACAGGCAAATATTTTTGTTCACAGAAGTATGCCAATCTGTATGTATCAGTTAGCTTTCACATAATCAACATGCATATTTGTTGGATTCATTTAATTCATTCATTTTCCGTTTGCGCTGAAGTTAGCGCATAGGGCAGAGGTCAGATCTCTCCAATTCTGTCTGTTCAAAGCTATTCTGTGCAGTTCTTGAATAGTATGAATATTGGTTGTTTTACTTTCTCTAAGTATTGTTCTTCTGAGTGCTTCTTTTGGTCTACTCCTTGCTCATTTGCCTGTAGGTATCCATTCAAGAGATTGCTGGTGTATTCTGTTGGTGTCTGCGCGTAGGACATGCCCGATGTAGGACCAACGGCGTTTTCTGATAACATCTGTGATGAAATTTTGATGTGTCTCTTCTCTGATTTTATCATTCGATTTGAATTAACTCCAATAGGTATTAGTTATCCTACGAAGACATTTATTCTCGAAACTCAGTAATTTCTTTTCTGAAGATATAGAGCTTTTCCAGCTCTCACATCCATATGATAGCGCCAGAATAACGCAGGAATTAAATAAGCGCATTTTCGTGCGTGTCCTAATTGACTTTGACTTCCAGATATTAGACAGTCTGTTAAATGCATTTGATGCTAGGGCAATGCGAGTTGTAATTTCTTTCATGACATCACCGTCGAGTGTTAATTTGCTTTCTAGATAGAATTTGTGTAATTTTTCAAGTTGTTATCCATTTAAAGTAATTTAGTTAGGTGAATTGGTGAAGTCCATAATTTGTTGTTGTTGATGAATTGATTTGGAAATATATTTGTCCTGCGATGAGTTTTAA
Source organism: Meghimatium bilineatum (assembly GCA_034231615.1). NCBI lineage: Eukaryota > Metazoa > Mollusca > Gastropoda > Stylommatophora > Philomycidae > Meghimatium > Meghimatium bilineatum. Next base: position 10,941,647 of record CM067306.1, read on the forward strand.
TCTATCAGTTTTTGTTTGTGCATCGTGATGGTTTTCACTAAATAGTGCTAGATCATCGGCAAAATCCAGGTCTTCTAATGTTGTTTTATTTATCCATTTGATTCCTAAATTTGTGTTGGATGTGCTTTTTCTCATAGCCCAGTCAATTGCGATATTGAATAGTAATGGTAACACAGCCTTGTTTAACACCAGTAATTTGTTGGATATTAGCCGGATAAAGTGAAGATAAACTGTGCTGCCAGTTTTACAGAGGAGCTGTATTATTTGCGCATCTCGGCCCAGCGCATCCGTTTTCTGCTTGATGGTATCCATTAAAAATGGTCCCATCTTTGATCTAAATTATAATGGGCGAATTCCTCCCGGTTATAGGTGAAATATTGGGGAGAGAGGGGTAAGGGGGATAAATTATTGTATTTTATTTTAAAGTATATTGTCAATTGAGGTTAAAAAATGAGTTCTTAAAGGTTATATAGAAACTGAATTTCTTCTACGTTGTGTCTCAGACTCCTGCTGTTTAACAGGAACAAAATTCCAAGCTTGGAAAGTATTACACAATAGTTTACATCCTGACTGTAAGATCTATGTTTTCTATCTGACATATCTAACTTTTGCATCTTTTTTGAGACACTTTTACTTCTGAGATTTGAAGTCAACTTCAACCCCAAATTTATTTTTATTTGATACAATGTTGCTTTTCATGATGGCAACACTGTGAGTAGTTGACCGATCCATTAAGTCAATTATCCATGCAAATTAGATGACGTGATCTCTTAATCAAACTATAGAATTAGAGCAAAATCGATAGTTTATCTTGATCATTAATTACATTCGATTCGTATCATGAACAGGAAAGGTAATTAATCTGATATATTGTACTTGGAATATGGTAACGGTACCACCTTGAAAGTTGATCAATGTGTAATGTGTTATCGTAGCAAGGAATAAACACAGATGAGGAATAAATGTATAATGTGTAATCATAGCAAGGAATAAACACAGATAAGAACGTTTGTCAGTGTATAAAGTGTTATAGCAAGGAATAAACACAGATGAGAAAGTTGATCAATGTATAATGTGTTTTCGTATTAAGGAATAAACACAGATGAGAAAGGATTTTCCACCAAATACGATATGTATAAATAATTAAATACATCAATAAATAAGTTTATATGGAAAAGACATCAGACTGTCCAGAAATATATATTGGAGCAAACTGATGCAATAAGATGAAAATGTAGCTATTTACCATACATAAAAATAAAACGTGGAGTAAGACAAGGATGTATTTTATCACGCACAATATGTATCATGTACTAGGAGAACATTTTTTTTTACTAGATATAAGAAATGCCAGTGCACACTCTCCCCATACCTGTTCAACATCTACGATGAAAGTATAATGAGGAACGTGAGAGAAGACATACACAACACTGACTACCACGCTTTAAACATAGGTGGATTCCTAATCCCGGAACTACGCTACGCAGACGACACAGTGCTTCTTTCAAACGATATAAAGGGATTGGAACAACTAATCAAGAACACAAAGAAATATAGCGAAGCACAAAATTTGTATTTAAACACGCAGAAAACAAAAATCATTTCAACAGATATAACAACACAACAACCAAAAATCAGAATAGACAATACCGAGATAGAATGTGTGGATAAATTTGAATACTTAGGAGCAAAGACCAACGGTGCAGGAGACTGCATGGCAGAAATAAGGAAGAGATTGGCAATGGCATATTGCAAAATAAAACGGCTGAAAAACATATGGAAAAACAACAAAATAGAAACGAAAGTGCTAATGTTACGAACTTTTATTTTTCCGGTTGCAACATACGGCTGTGAAACATGGACTCTAAGTAAAACAGCGGCAAAGAGCATCAACGCATTCTAGCTGAAATGCTACAGGAAGATACTTAGAATATCATGGAAGGATAAAATCAGAAACTCAGATATTATAAACACATTGAAGATTCCAGAGTGTTGGTTACTAAACACAAAGAACACAAAGAAAACTACGCCTGTTTGGTCATATAAAGAGACATAACTGTTTAGAAAGACAAATAATGGAGGGAAGAGTACTTGGGAAGAGGAGAAGGGGCAGACCAAGAAGACGATGGACTGACGACATTAAAGATAACATGAATACATCGCTAGAAAATGCAAGCCACATCGCCCAAGACAGAGAGAGGTTCAGAGAGTTCATTGGGAAGACAACGTTCTGGAAGGAATACGTCACATGAAACACAGTGCTCAAGATCGGTGGGAAAATAATAAAATCTCTACGATATGCATGTGACATAATTCTCCTAGAACAAGAGATACAGTCTAATAGGCAAACTAGACAAAACAAAAAGATCATGAACTAGATATTAGCATCCAAAATACAAAAACCGTGATAATCAACTAAATCATAGAGTAAAGTAAAGTAACCCATAGCATTTATTAATGCGTAGTGGTGTGAGATGTTAGCGATCTCACATTTCAGAGGATCTGCAAATGAGGACGATAGCCATCTCCTCTCCCTCGCAGTCTTTACTTCTCGGATTAGTCCGGTACCCATTTAAGGCTGGGTCGACCGGGAGTCGTTGCGATCTGAAAAACATTTCTGCCTCAACTGGGGAATGAATCCAGGACCACTCATATGCGAAGCCAGTGCGCTAACCACTGCACTAACGCGGCTCCCCGAAAATCATAGAGTAAATAAACATAAATGATAGTCGATGTGAAACAAGTAAAAAGAAGAATAGGAATGGCTAAAATACTTGCAATGACATGACAAAATTATTAACATCTGAACAGATAGCAAACATATTAAAGATGGCAATTGTTCTTTACATTAATGTATGGCTCACAAACATGGATAATGAGCGAACATCTGCAAGACATTATTGGTTCATTTGAGATGTGGATATATATAGAAGAATAGGGAGAAATTCATGGAAAGAAAACAAAACGAACAAAGAGGTTCTGACAATACTTCGTATGGAAATATAACTATTAAATGAAATAACAATTAAACCAATACAATATTGTATGCATATTTGACACCTTGTTTAAGATTTTATTTTAAGGTAGAATGTAAGGAAGGTAAGCAGAGATAGACATATTTGACACCTTCATGAAGACATTATTTGAAGGAAAAATGTAAGGATGGTAAGCAGAGATACACATATTTGACACCTTGTTGAAGATATTATTTGAAGGTAGAATGTATGGATGACAAACACGATGTAAGGAGAGATACACACTTGACAACTTGTTGAAGACATTATTTGAAGGTAGAATGAATGATGGCGATCACGAGGTAAGCAGAGATACACATGCGAGAGAAACATCAATGTTCCCTCCAGGATCAGATAAATGGAACACATTATGTGGAACAAAACAACAGCTCACACACACATGTATATATCACACAATGGCATTGGGTCAAAGGGTATGAGGCCATGAACCGCAGGACCAGCAACCAACCAACCAGCCAATTAACCAACCAACCAACCAGAGAAACATCATGAGATGGACATGATACAGCCTTGCAGATTGCTCTAGAACTCTAATTTGTTTTCTTGCATTTAAATAGATATCTCTTCCCTCCACGAATCTCGATACAGAGGGATATGATACCGGCGTTTCGACGTCATGTCAAGGATTGATTATCTATACCGACTCACAGTTTAAACACTAATTCCTTGCTTTACGCTTCCTGAAATATCAACAAAAGCAATCTTATGAGCTTTGAGATATTCTTCTTTCATTAAAAAAACCTCACTTGTTGATTCATCGACTTAAACTTTTTAAACATTCAAATATGTATTTATTTTATGCATTAGTAATCTGCGTTTTTACCTCCTACATTGTCTTTAATTTATTTGTACCATGTCTCCAGCTGTTCCTTGGATTCCTAGATCTTTCCATTATCTGTGAGCGTTATTTAAATTGTATAATATTGTTGTATGTTCATGAAAATTCGATTGTGAACTCTGCCGTATTGTTCGTGATGTTTGTTCCAGGCATCGCTGCTTGTCAATACAGATATCGCCTTAATATTTGGCATGGTACAGTACAAGGAGACGCCACCACACTTTTAATGATTTCCCTTGTCTATGTTTGTATATTCCATGTTCGTCATTTAATCATTGAAATATTTAATTTTTAGGATTGGGGTTAGGGTTAGTTATGTAAAACACAACTATCGTATCCGTAATCTGAACCTTAAAATACATTTTTTTCGTATCTTATCTTGTTCAGGACGTATCGATCAAACCAGCATTTGTTTATCTGCACTTATTTTTTAGGCAATATAAATACGTTTAGTAGTTTGCCATTGCTTTCTGCACAGTCCGGATGCTCAAATGTCTTTGGCGGGGATCGATCTCAGCAACAACAGTACATTGGCCGTCACAGACGCGCTCTGTACCACTTCGCCAATGAGCCGAAAGAATAAATTAATATTTAAATTATTAAATGATGAACATGAAATTTATAAACATAGACAAAGAAATTAACTCCACTCTTTGGTGGCGTCTACTTGTAGTGTACCTTTGTTATTTCTCCAGAATTACATCTTTGATCTGAGTAAAAATAAGCGCTTTCAAATAGAAGTCGATTTTAGAAATACAATAAAATCGGTCTCGTGTGGATAGTGAATGATATTTCACAGTTGGTAAGTTTACCAGTAAAATAAAAACTAGATATAGGTGACCAGCGCCGTATTTAGACTTAATAAGGCCCTAAGCTAATTGAGATATGGGGCCCTTTATAAGTCCAGATATTATATGTCAGTGCTACAAATAATTTGTGGGGGCCCCCGAGAAAGTTGGGGTCCTAAGCTATAGCTTGTTTAGCTTATACGTAAATCCTGCACTATTGGGGACTAGTTAAAGCAAGCAAGATCCAACGAATATCCGGTTAAACAGTCACAAACTTGAAGAAGTTACCACCTTCAAATATCTCGGGTCAGGAATATGTGATGATGGAAACTCGGGAAATGAGATTAAGCTACGACTGGAGATGGCGATGGCTGATATGAAAAGGTTGAGCATGATTTGGAAAATTAAGATCAGTATTACAGCAAAAATCCATATATTAAGATCGCTAGTACTAAGTATACTTTCATACGGATCTGAAATATGGGCACTCAATACAGACAAGAAAAAAATGAGTCTTTTGAAAATAAAAAAAATTACTGATGTTAGTTAAGAATTAGTTATATAGAACACAGGACAAATATATTCGTCGGCAGCAAATAAATAAACTTGCAAGGTATCAAGAATCACTTGTGGTAGTTATGAAACAGCGTAAACGTGTTTGGTGTGGGCATAAAACAAGACACGGGTAGCATTCTAAAACTATTTTGCAAGAAACAGTCGAGGGTGGAAGAAGACAAAGTGGTAAGAGTATATCCTGGATTAACAACATCAATAAATGGTATGGGCGTTATTTCTATACTCCTCTGAGTGTTTAAGGATAGAGATGTTTAGAGAGTTTTTTGTGCTGGGGTCCTCAGTGTGGCACCCCAACAGCCCTGGCGGTGTATCGTCTTATGATTATTATTATTATTTAGATGGCCAACTGCCAACCAATGCTAAGAACTTAAAACTCTATATTGCATATTGTAGCATTTTTGCAACATAATATTTCGATTTATATAACTTAGTCAGTTTTGTGTTTATTATTTTAACGGTTAATTGCATTGAAAGCCAGATGTTATTTTATGTACTCTTTATATATGAAAAAAATGTATTTTGTAATATGATATTGTTATTGGATGTGAGGAAAAGCGTTCTGCAGTGCTATATAACTCCTATACTAATATATCGATGCGAGTCTTGGACAATAAACTACCTGGAAAGTGGGAAATTAGAAGCAATAAAGATGTGATTTTATACAATAATGCTAAGAATACCATGGGTTGCCAGGAAAACTAATGTGGAAGCTTTGAAAGAGTAAAAAGCGAGACGGAGCTTAATCAATAATATAAGAAAAAGACAATCTTCATTTCGTGGTCACGTTATGAGACAAAGAGGTTTTAAGAGCATAGTCACAACAGGCAAGATTGAAGGCAACAGAGACAGAGGGAGACAACGTTAGAAAATATTAGCTTAACAACCTGACACGGCAAGGGAAACAACAACAATCCTGATACATAATACTGGAGATAGAAAGCTGTGGAGAGTACTGGTCGCCTACGCCATCCGGCATGGCACCTGATGATGATGACATGTTCAAGAGGATACACGATGTGTATGTAATTCTGCATGCAATGAATAATCTCAAAGAAAAATTTTTTTTCTAAAACAAAATTGTGTAAATAAATATTTTTTTTAAATTTCTATAAAATACATTTTTCTAAAACAAAATTATGTAAATAAATAATTTTTTTAAATTTCTATAAAATACATTTTTCTAAAACAAAATTGTGTAAATAAATAATTTTTTTAAATTTCTATAAAATACATTTTTCTAAAACAAAATTGTGTAAATAAATAATTTTTTAAAATTTCTATAAAATACATTTTTCTAAAACAAAATTGTGTAAATAAATTAATTGTTACAATATTTACAAGGTTTTTTTTTCTAAAACAAAATTTGGAATTCAAATTAATTTTTTTTTAAATTTTTACAAGATATATTTTTCTTATTTATTGTACACTTTAGTTAGTTGTATACAGTGAACTATTAAGTATTGATACCACTTTAGTTTATTTCTGCATTTTGTTTTTATAAAAATATGCTCTGTTCTCGCAGAACACCCACATTATAGAGACAAGAGGACACCATAGAAACATTCATATTCAATCTTTTTCCAATTTTTTAAAATATATTCCTTATATCTGAACAAAATACTATTGAAATATTCAGTAATCATATTTTTTATCATGGAAGACCATAATTGCGTAAGAGAGGGTTAAAAAAACTAACTAAAAGGTCTAAAATAGCGTAGAGGATTGACTTTATAGTACTCAGGTTTCCCCAAAAATTTTGAATTATTAATTATTAATATTAATTTCTGTTCACATTAGATTTGTCACTGATTGACTAGTAAATTCAAGTAGGAAGCTAGAGGATAAATTAAAAATACTTGAGACTACCGATTGACCACCAGGTTAAGAATCACTGTGACGTCCACTGTCACGTGGGTAATTCTTGAGACTAACGGGAATTAAGCGTATGATACTTGAGTCTACTAGCTTGAATTCATTGATTCAGCCGAGCACAGCTTTACATTATGACGCTGTGAAACCTAGAAACTATGGTCCAATATATTCATAGATCACTTGCAGCGGTAATGATTGCACCAATATCAATAGTTTGTGGAAAGTTTTTGTTCCGCATTGTGATTAAGATATTGCAGTAATCATACATAGAGTAATGTGTCTGCGAGAGATTTGTATGTCTCATTTGTGTTAACAATGTCATATGACATGTAAAATTTTGTCGTGGAAAACATATTGATTGTTTTTTGTTTTTTCATGAATAGCAATTTCTGTTAATTAGAATCACTTTCTTAGACAAAGAATAATTACGCTATGATCTGTATTGTTTCTGTGTATGGTTGCTATAGACTTCCATATGAAGTGTTTTCAATAGATCAGTCGGGGGAGGGGGTGGTATTATACGACCCGCTGACCAAGTGCGACCCGCCCAACTGATTTAAACGTACTATAAGCGATAGCTTCAAGGCTCAGGAAACACTACCTGGAGCTCCATGACGCTGGCTCCTGGATCGAAGACACATTACTTGAAGTTCCAGAGATCTGGCCCCATGGCTCAAGAAACACTACATAGAGCTCTAGGGCGCTGGCTCCAGGTCTCAGGAAACACTACTTGGAGCGTCAGGGTTCTAGCACCAGGGTTCAGAAAACATTGCTTGAAGCCCCAGTGCTCTAGACGAAGGGTTCAGGAAACACTACTTGGTTCTCTAGGGCACAAGCTCCAGGAATGAGAAAAAACTATTTATAGCTCTGGGGCTTTGGTCCCGAGCTCAGGAAACATTACTTGGAGCTCCAGGGCTCCGAAAATTACTTGGAACTCCAGGAATTTGGCCATATGGCTCAGAAAATACTACTTGGAGATCCAGGGATGCATCATGGGCATGATGTCCATGTTGACAAGATTTCAACAGTAAGACTCACAAAATACAGAAATTAACGGCCTGCTACAATGAAATGACAGGGTAGTCCTTGTAGGTATCTAGATGTTCGTGCACGAGATCTGGGTTGGTTGCTGTGACCTTTTCATCCCCCCCCCATAAAGCTATAGGATTTTAGGTCTCCCTTTCATTTAATTCTGGATATTTAGTAAAGTTATCCATCCAGATAATTAGTTATCTATCCATTTGATCAGGGATTCTCAACGTATGCCACCTTGATGCTGTGGACACACAATATACGCAAAGTTAACTATGAAAATCACGGACATAGTCAAATAGTTTTAATTTATTGAGGTGATTCCTCGTGAGTCTCCAGGATTATATTTAGATGGACTGGCATTTTCTAGCTGTGACCAATCATCAATATAAGACCTGTTGGCCAAGTAGAGAACAGTCTTCTAAAATGACTTAATTGACTTTCCTCCTGATTTTCATTGGTCACTAAATTTATACTTTCCGTCGACAGCCAATGAAAATCATGGGCAAATAAATGACTCATTCAATTATCCAATACGTCTTATATCATCGACGGTCATTTACAAGCTGTACTCGCAAAAAGTGGTTCAACGACGGTACATCCGGACAACACTTCTTTGACAACTGACCGTTTTTGTAATGTCGTAGCATGACCTTATGTAACTAAATGTCTGTACTTCAAGTGATGGATGAATATTTTGTTTCCGTTGATGGAGAATGTGCTTGATGTCCTGATAAAATTATAATTTGAGAATCATTGAGCTCAGATAATAACAGAAGCCGTATTAGACGGGCAGGTCAAGGTTAACAATAAGGGGAAATCAGAATAAATAATAAGAGAATAAGATCACGTGACATTCAGCGATCTGATAATTAGAGAAATTTGCAATTCGAGACGTAATGTCAACAAAGATGGAGGATCACGTTGGCAAAGCAATGCCAGAAATAACAGAACTCCCTACGTGTAATTTTTAACACAGTGTCCGTTTTCAAGGGACAACAACCCTCTCCTCTACCCCAAAAATAAAAGTTTTCTCTTGAGAAACGTAATAATGTATTGCTTGCAAACTCAGCAACTTAGAATTTCAAATAAGGTTCGCACACATTCAACATGTGTCTGCTGTAGAAAATCTGTTACAGATTGCAGAATGTGTTTCTAAGTATCTTTACCAGATTGGCAAATATCATTCTGTGTACGTCATTTAACGTTGTACCAGGTTTTCAGTTGATTTCTTGGGTACTGTTATATGACAAAGTCAAATGCCTTTTGGGGTACTATTTTATGATATTATTAAATGCCTTCTGGGGTACTATTTTATGATATTATTAAATGCCTTCTGTGGTACTATTTTATGATATTATTAAATGCCTTCTGGGGTACTATTTTATGATATTATTAAATGCCTTCTGGGGTACTATTTTATGATATTATTAAATGCCTTCTGGGGTACTATTTTATGATATTATTAAATGCCTTCTCGGGGTACTATTTTATGATATTATTAAATGCCTTCTGGGGTACTATTTTATGATATTATTAAATGCCTTCTGGGGTACTATTTTATGATATTATTAAATGCCTTCTGGGGTACTATTTTATGATATTATTAAATGCCTTCTGGGGTACTATTTTATGATATTATTAAATGCCTTCTGGGGTACTATTTTATGATATTATTAAATGCCTTCTGGGGTACTATTTTATGATATTATTAAATGCCTTCTGGGGTACTATTTTATGATATTATTAAATGCCTTCTCGGGGTACTATTTTATGATATTATTAAATGCCTTCTGGGGTACTATTTTATGATATTATTAAATGCCTTCTGGGGTACTATTTTATGATATTATTAAATGCCTTCTGGGGTACTATTTTATGATATTATTAAATGCCTTCTGGGGTACTATTTTATGATATTATTAAATGCCTTCTGGGGTACTATTTTATGATATTATTAAATGCCTTCTTGAGTACCAGCGTATCATATTGTTAAACACGCCTTCACCCCCCCCCCTGACAATTTCAAAATTGTTCTAATTGCCCCTGCAGGTGTTCATAGCTCCTTGGCCACATAGCCCACGTTAAGAACATCTGCTCCATGTGATGTGCAGCTAACCCACCACCTAACATCCTTAATCTCTCCTTACAACATACATGGCAGGTAACAGTGGCGCACGAGTGGAGCTTCTTTACTTTCTCTGTGGCCCCGGCAATACGGTAACTGTAATAACGTACTACGTATTATTAGCATTAACAATACCCTTAGCTAATATCGACATTTTAGCCAATTTGAAGAAGTCCTCTGCACAAAATTAATTACGCCTTCATTCGTTACAATTTGTTATTATTGTTGTCATTTTCGCTGGTGGCTATATACTTGGAGTCGCATGCCAAAAATAGCCAAAGCGACTCCAAGTATGTAAATAGTGACCAACGGTACGCTCGAGAATAATCACGAAAAGGAACTAAGGACGTTTTTGACAACAGAAGAACTTTGACAACAACACAACTACATCAGCCACCTGGTTTAAACAACAGACAACAACACAACTACATCAGCAAGCTGGGGTTGATCAACAGACAACAACACAACTACATCAGCTACCTGGTTTAAACAACAGACAACAACACAACTACATCAGCAAGCTGGGGTTGATCAACAGACAACAACACAACTACATCAGCCACCTGGGGTTGTACAACAGACAACAATACAACTACATCAGCTACCTGGGGTTGTACAACAGACAACAACACAACTACATCAGCCACCTGGGGTTGTACAACAGACAACAACACAACTACATCAGCCACCTGTGGTTTAACAACAGACAACACAACTACAGCAGCCTCCTGGGCTTGAACAACAGACAACTACACAACTACATTAGCCACCTGGGCTGAACAACAGACAACACAACTACAGCAGCCTACTGGGGTTGAACAACAGACAACTACACAACTACATTAGCCACCTGGGCTGAACAACAGACAATGCAATGTGTTCAATCATGGTTAGTGTCTCCTAGAAAGTTCTAGAGTTACCTTTAGGCCAAAACTCATAATCGCTTAGGAGCTCTGATTAGATTGTAAACTCAGCTATAACTAAGTTATCTCCTCACTCAACTGTTGCAAGCATTAACGCCCTTGTTTCCACATCTAAAGCCAATGGCATTTGTATTGTTATATTTCTTTCCAATTGTTCCGGCGGCGTGGAGCCTCTTAGCAATTGCTGATTCTTGTAATTGTTGCAATGTCCTCATTAAAACAAAATGAGGTCGGTGGATAATTAGAAGAAGTGGGCATTGACATTCAGTACGGAATTGTAAAAAACAGACAACAAGTGAGCTATTTTGAGTAACAGCACCGATCAATAAGCTTGGCTATTTTAAGCAACATCTCAGATCTGTCAAGTCCCTCTCGAGAATAATTCTGCGCACGGATTCACAGACATATATATTATAAAGGCCTAACTACAGCGTCATCGAAATGGTTGGTTGATAACACACGTAGCCGGGATCTTCCGTACACTATTTTCCAATTCATTCCCCAGAAACGTTCTGCGTGCTGTTCTCACACCGCTTCATTCATATCGGTAGGCGCGATTGATCATTGGTCGTTTTAGAGGTACTTTACGTCGCCAAACAAAGAAAATCACGGGATAAGTCGGATAACCAAATATAATTGACGCTGTTTGAGATCAACACGCATGACTATATTGGAGATGGATTTATTATGCACATTGCTAATGCATCTTCCAGGTAAACTCGTGAGAAATTATTCAAGGGCTGGGGTTGGGGGGGGCCTCCAAGAAACGATACTTGACAATCGCCCTTGTACTAAGAAGACTAAGTTAAACCCACCGAAGCAACATCTGGGAAGAACTTTGGAATTTTAAAATTACTGAAACAAAATGAAGGGATGAAGGATGGCTTCTAAATACCACCATAAGAAGGAAGCTACAGTATTTTGGACACTTAAAGCGACATGATGGTATCGAAAGGCTAATTCTGGAGGGCAGAGAGCCAGTGAGGAAGAAGAGGAAAACCAAGAAAACGATGGACAAGCGAAATTGAAGAATGTATGCACATGTCTCTGGCAAAAGCAGTACTGTTTGTCCGGAAAAGAGAGGCGTGTCAGAGTATTCGCGATGAAGAGAACGTTCTCGAATAAATATGTCACTTGATTTAAGACACCTAGATGTTAGTAACTGGTCTTTCACCTTCGACTTAACAAGGCCTATAAGACCTCTTAACATAATTAATTAGACCTTTATTCGTTCATTTTCTTGATTATTGTTGAGCCACTTTTGGTCACTATTTATGTACTTGGAGTTGCTTTGGCTATTTTGGAATAGTGACCAACGGAAACACAACAATAATTAAAAAATTGTTACGAATGAGGGCCTAATTAATTCTGTGCAGAGGTCTTCTAGAAGATGGACATGGCCAATGCGTGAGATGGGACAAAGACTATCATTATTGCGACTTGCTACACATATCTTAAGCGGCGGTGACTAAGGAGGAACTTCTTTTGTTACGGGGGTGGGGGGATATCAATCCACACAGGTAAACTTGACTCAGTAGGCTTTCTGAAGTCGGTGTGTCTATCTATCTATCTTTTGGCTAAGCCCTTTATTGCCTTTCATCGTCAGGGGTAGAAGAATTCTCTAGAGATGGCCCCCGCGTATGCTGAGTATATTGTGGAATTTGTCGCCTCGTTTTTTCGATCGTCCATCGTTTTCATGGTCGGACTCCATGTCTGCCTTCACTGTATATGTGTAGCATAGCTTGCTGTGATATGTTGTCTGGTGGTAGTCTGCATATGTGTGCAAACCTATGATCTGTTAGCTCTGAATATATTCCAAGATTGAGGCGGTGCCGGGCTTTTTCTAATGTCTTAATTTCTCACTTCTTCCTAGCGATATTCCTAGGATTTTGCGTAAGCATAAACCATTTCAGATGTCACAAGTTTATGTTTGTCTTGTGCTGTCGCTGTTCATCTTTGGCACTGGTAGCACAGCGTTGGCATAATAATCGTTTTGAATAGTGTTATTTTGGTGTTCTTTTCGTGATTTCTTGAGGCCTATGTAGTGTATTGCCGTGTTCATCGTTGATTATTTCTGTTGGTTCGTGTCGTTTTTACTTCTCATGTTTTGTACTTTTGTAGAACATCTTTGGTGCGTTTTGTGTATACTTGTTAAGCTTTTCTCCATATTCTTGCCATGGCTTAGTTTTTGCAGATTTGATGATTATCTTGGTGTTAATCTTGGTGTTTACATGTTACATGATTTGAAAGTTGACTTGAACTACGTTATTCACATGTTACATGATTTGAAAGTTGACTTGAACTACGTTATTCACATGTTACATGATCTGAACGTTGACTTGAACTACGTTATTCACATGTTACATGATCTGAACGTTGACTTGAACTACGTTATTCACATGTTACATGATCTGACCGTTGACTTGAACTACGTTATTCACATGTTACATGATCTGAACGTTGATGGACGTTATCTTATTCATTTAAACGTTAGAAGGTCTGTCCCATCTATAGAGGGCCAAAGTGACCCTCTAGAAGCTATGCTGAAGTCGGATGGTACAGAATCACAGATAAGATGTAAACCATGACATAACGGATTCTGTTCTCTGGACTACACCCTGCTTCTATGCTGGAGTTTGAGAAAGAATGATGAAGAAGTCTATAGGTAGATATTCTAAACTGATCTATTCATTTTCTTCCGCGGACATCTATTTTTCCACAAACATCTATTTTTTCCGCAGACATCTATTTTTTCCACAGACATCTATTTTTCCACAGACATCTATTTTTTCCGCAGACATCAATTTTTCCACAGACATCAATTCTTCCGCGGACATCTAATTTTTCCACAGAAATCTATTTTTTTCCCGCACGTATCTTTTATTTTCCTCAAACATCTATTTTTCTCCGCAGACATATATATTCCCCCCCCCCCCCGTAAATATCCTTTATTTTCCGCAGCAGACATCTATTTTTCCCACATATATATTATTCTGCTGCCTGCTTTTATCGATTTCCAAAGTTCAAGGTTTCTAAAGGCGCGCAATTTGCACAACGATACCTTCTAGTCTATCATCTGTCTCTGAAGTAACCGCTTCATTGAAAATAACTCACACTTCCAGCCTTATCTTTGTGACAATCTCTTGACTCAATGAAATTTTAACTCTTATTGTGCACATTTACAAAATAATCATGCACTTGATTACACCAGCTCTGTAGCTCCTACATAATATATAATTTGAAACTGGCCGTTATTATTATTTATTATTCTGGGTGATGTAGTAGGGTAGTGTTAATTCATCTACCCGACGACAAGTGGGTCCGGATTTCGAATTCGTGGTTGGAAATAAAAATTATTCCGGTGGTTCACTCATACACATGGAAGTATGGCAACAAGAAGCCGCGTTAGCGTAGTGGCTTCGCATATGAGTAGTCCTGGGTTCATTCCCCAGTTGAAGCGGAAATGTTTTTCAGATCGCAACGGCTCCCGGGTCGACCCAGCCGTAAATGGGTACCGGATTAATCCGGGAAGTAAAGACTGCGAGGAAGAGGAGATGGCTACCTTCCTCATTTTCAGAGCCTCTGAAATGTGAGATCGCTAACATCTCACACCCCTACAGCATTAATAAATGATATGGGTTTTTTTACTTTACTATGGCAACAAGGCTCATGCTTTATGACGGTCGAGGTATAGTACCATCGCTAATTAACAAGTGAGGTTGGTTGGCTGACTGGTTGGCTGGTTGGTTGGTTGGTTGGTTGGTTGCTGATCCAGTGGTCCTTGGGCACATGCCCTTTGACCCAATGCCATTAAATGGCATTAAATTGCTGGGAAGTCTGTGGATTTTCCGCCCACCCCGGGACAGAGCCAGAGAATAACTATCACACCTCCAGGAAGGTAGGTTTCAACTTATGCACTGCTCCCAGCCACTGCAGCCAAGATAGGGTTCACTGTGCTCATTCCCCACCACCAATTGACTACTGGTTATGCCGAACTTCTCTATTGCTCCAGGCATGCAACCAAATGTTCAAGTCAAAAGGATTGTCACGTCCTGAGTCACTGTGCCTCTATAATGGGCCTCAGCCATAGAAAAAACAGTGATGTCAGTTTCCCCCTCCTCAGTGCTGCACAGTTCATCTCTGGCTCCCTCCCAACCACAGAGGGAGGTGGTATGAGTAGTGCTACCAATGTGACCGTCGATATCACAACTGTTCGCTTTCTGTTACATGTTTTAATTGTATTTCAACTGTTTGTCTTGATAAAGGCCTTTTGGTCGAAACGTCGATTTGTGTGTGTGTGTGTCATTATGTGTGCTATTAAGTATTAGCAAAACTTTATTACCCTATTCCTGGATCCACATATCATAATCATATGATCAAATTTAGCAGTTATGAGAGACATAGCTTTTGTCAGTTCATATTCTCATTTGTGTGTATGGCTGGGAAACATTTCACACGCTCACTGCAGATATGGAGAAACGAAGTCTTTCGCATACAAGTAGTATAGAACAGTGGTTCTCAAAGTATGCAAATAGTATAGAGCAGTGGTTCTCAAAGTATGCAAATAGTATAGAGCAGTGGTTCTCAAAGCATAAATGTAGTATATAGCAGTGGTTCTCAAACCATAAAATTAGTATAGAGCAGTGGTTCTCAAAGCATACAAGTAGTAGTTCTCAAAGCATACAAGTAGTATAGAGCAGTGATTCTCAAAGCATAAAAGTAGTTTAGAGCAGTGTTTCTCAACATATGTAGCCTCTATGTAAATCCTTAGAGTCGGCATTTGCTATTTTCGACATGTGACTCAAAGTATATAAATAGTGACCAACGGAAAATACAACAATAATCTAAAAAGTAACAAACGAAGGCCTGATTAATTCCGTGCAGAGGTCTTCTCTCCCTGATGATCATGGAAAGAACAGTTCGGACTGACTGACATATAAACTTGTAAAGTGAGAGTACTCGCATGCAGCTGTCGAAGATACAAAAGATTAATTCGTTAATTTTCGTTTATTGATGTTTTGTCTCCTTACCTGGTAACAATAGGCGCCATGGAAAGCTTCATTTCGTGTTGCAGTGTCAGGTGTGAGCCAGATGTTCATATGAACATTTGTTATGATAAAGTAAATTCTTCATTGCGTTTCATTACATCTAGACAAAATATATTGCTGTATTTAACAAAGCGAAAAGGCAAAAAACGCCATGCATCGTTCGTGTACACGTCTGTTCAATATTATGTTAGATTTTCAAAATTGATAAATTCGGATTCTTTACATTGCTGTATATAATTCACCGTATTCGAATTTATATGTGTATATCATATGGCATATTCTTTTCATATTCGAATATATAGGACCCTAATATACATATATATATATAGTTAGATAGAGATAGAAAGTAACATATTTTTTCCATATTCCAATGTATGGTCTTTTGGGTCTTGCAGACGATCATTTTGCAATGTTTGTTGTTGGTCTATCACATGATGATGATGACCATTTGTTACATTCACTTTTGGGAGATTCAATTAGAGTTATGTCCTTGATTATGAGTTCGTAGACGGTTAATGAGCCCTATTTGAGCTGTAAATATCCTTGACAGTTCGGGCATGGAATGACTACTTTAGACGGATCGTGGTCTAACCGTGACTTTATAGCTACTCTCCGCTTTTTAGCTGCTGCTTTTCTCCTCTTTTTACAAGATGATACGTTTTTTTTTAAATTGTAGAACGTCATGTAGAACTATTTTGTGCAAGTTCTTACTATTTATCTTGGTCTATTTTACAGGCTTTCAGTGAGATCTTTAATGAGTCCTTGTAGCGCTTCTTTTGGCCACCTTGAGATCGTGTACCCTTCTACAGCTCACTGTAGAAATAAGAAGAAACAACCCGCTGAATATTTTTTAGGAATGTCACTTTTCAAGCAATCAAAGAAGACGGAAGATTTTTGTTTGCGTCTCTCTCTCTTTTTTCTTACATATCTTTAAACTGATTATTTCTGAACAATGCTGCTCCCGCACGCAGGTTCTGCCTACAGACATCCAGAGTTTCGGCCGTGTTTTCCCAGTTTTTGGATTCTATGTGGAAACTTTTCATTGAAGATTTACATATATCTTTATAGTTCAGCATTGGTCTACAGCGGGCTCCATAACCTTCAGCCAGTTTGCCGATTAGTACTTGCTTTGAGATGCGGCAGTTTGACACTCTGTGGACGTGTCTCTTGGACAGCAAAGATTACTAATGAAGAATGTCTTAGAAGGATGGATGTGAAAAGAGGCATTATTGATAATATAACAAAAAGACCATCAACATTTATTGGGCACACAATGAGACGAGGAGGCATTGAGAACATAGGGACAACAAGAAAGATAGAAGGGGAAAGATCAAGGGGAAGACCCAGAGAAAAGATATTGAATAGTTTGACTAAATGGCTTCGACTGACGACACAAACAGAGATGATGACATATATGAGAGATCGGTGTACATGGAGAAAAATGATCGCCAACGCCATTGGGCACGGCACTTGATGGTGATGATATATATATATATCTGTGTGGACTGTGCCGCTGTATTTATTTGGTGCAGCAGTGTCGGAGATAGTGCATGTTTTTTTAAGTCAATTCTCGTTCCATCTGCTGCCATCGTTCTATCTTCGAACATAATCACTAAACGTGTTGGCCAGGATTCTAGTACGAATCACTGTATTACTGTTTCCAGGGTTCAACTCCGGGAGGACCTTTTAGGCTCTTGGTTTTCTGCTAATCTTGGGTATGTACAAGAACAACGCAGAACCCTTTGCATCTCACGGTTGAGACTATATTTTTGTCTTTTAGAGATACATGTAAAAAAAAAATCAATTCACACGTTGTGGCGACTTCTCTGTCGAAGGGGTTTTTATGAAGGGCAGAAATACGGCACACCCCGACTTACCTGAAGCCTGGTTGTTTTTGTTACGTTGTGTTAAATTGCTGAAGTCTATCTGTTACTGATTCATTCAGTGAAGTGTGGTCCTCCAGTAGGTGGTCCAGCTATTCCTTTCAAGATCTCACATTTATCTATGGTCAAAGTACCTACCACATGTGCCATTGTAGCCAGCGTGTCGGCATGCTCATTTTAAGAGCTAACATACGAGTCGATATACTTTCCAGGACGAAAGTCTGAAGCATCTTTGTATATCGCCCATTCATGGCACTACCATCAGGTTTTGACCTGTCGAAGCAATGCCTGAGAGAGACACAATTACAGGACTTATGGAAAAATTGTATCAAAAATGTCAAATGTTGCTTGATTCCATTAAGGGAGTTGCAGGGAGGGATTTTGTAGTGCGATAATTGTATGGAACAATTTTTAGGTGGCATGAAAACAAAAACCTGGAATCAATAACAACCTTAATTAAAGTGATCAACATCGTGTCGTAAGAGAGAATGGTGATTTAGAGGTGGTGTCGTAATGGAGAATGGTGAAGTAGATACAGTGTCATAGGGAGAATGGTGAAGTAGATACAGTGTCATAGGGAGAATGGTGAAGTAGATACAGTGTCATAGGGAGAATGGTGAAGTAGATGCAGTGTCATAAGGGAGAATGGTGAAGTAGTGACGGTGTCATAAGGGAGAACGGTAAAGTAGAGATGGTGTCGTAAAGAGAACAGTGAGATAGATTTGGCGTCGTAAAGAGAACGGTAAAGTAGAGGTGGCGTCGTAAAGAGAACGGTGAAGTAGAGGTGACGTCGTAAAGTGAACAGTGAAGTAGAGGTGGCGTTGTAAGAGAGAATGGTGAAGTTGTGACGGTGTCGTAAGGGAGAACAGTGTCGTAGTGAAGGTGTTGTACAACGAACTGTAGTGACGGTGTCGCAAGGGAGAACGGTGACGTAGAGGTGGTGTCTTAAGAGAGAATGACGAAGCAGTGGTAATGTCGTAATAAAGAACTATGAAGTAAAGGTGGTGTCGTAAGGTAAACCGGTGAAGTAGATGAAGATGTTGTACTTCTTTTCCCCCTCTGTAATCATTCTCATATTCCTTCAGATCAGCAGGATGTAGACCGGAGAAGGAAATGCGTTGTGTTATAGTTTACAGTTATTTTCACCTTTCGTTCTGGGTTACTTTGACCCTCCATGAATTGATGTAGTCAATCCCACATCCAAAAACTCATTAACCACATCCTACAACGATGTAAGGCAGGTAACATTGACGCTATTCTTTGTTCTCCAATAACGTGCGGACAACACACAATCATTTGAACTGTGCAATTCCTGAAATAACAAGCATGATATTGTCATTCCAGTTTTCACACACGCTTCCAGTGATTACTTTCAAAAATGGTTCTATCTTCCGGTTTATTTTTTTCGTGGTTTTCTCAATCTGATGTGACATATTTCGACCCATGTTATCGAACAACTCCCGCGTCGTTTGTCTGGTTTCATGTGACATTCTGTCGTCAGCTGATATGAGCTTTTTTTAACCTGATGCTGGTATTTACCTGTATTCTAAACTTTGAACATTCACATTTTCATTGTGTTCTAGTTTATATTTTGTTCTATATTTATATCGTTGACATTTTCATTGTGTTCTAGTTTATGTTTTGTTCTATATTTATATTGTTGACATTTTCATTGTGTTCTAGTTTATTTTTTGTTCTAGATAACGTTGACTTTTGCATTGTGTTCTATTTTTTTTGTTCTGTATTTATATTGTTGAGATTTTCATTATCTTCTAGTTTATTTTTTGTTCTATATTTATAACGTTGACTTTTTATCACAGTTATTTCTAGTTTGTGTTTATTCTATTGATCGGCCTTCTTCTATGTTCATTTTCAAACTCCTGTTAGTTTACAGCTATGCTGCGAAATCTATACTTCTTGGCCCGACAAATATGGTTGTACAGCGTGGTAATACGCGTGCGGGTGCGTTTGTGGGTCTCACCAGACAAACCACCCATGCAGCAGAAAACTTTTGTAAATGACATGCGTTAGATTTAGGCTCTCTTTTGGAAGCTATGTAGCATTTTATCTATACAATTAAAGACCCTCTCTGAATAGAAGGCTCTTTCAATAGTCATTGCACTAAGCCGAAAGCTGATGTTTCCTGTGTATGAACGAAATCTAAGAAAAACTAACCAACTGCACATAGGAAGTAAGAGCTAATCACACGCAATTACTGTGTGATCAAAGAAACAAAAGAACAGCGTGACAATATTGGGTTACTTTTATGAGATGGATCAGCGAAACTAGTCCAACCCCCGTAACCGTATTTTACGACACACATGGCTGATAACAGTGTTACTATACTGTTCAAAACTAATAAACACAACTTTTTTAAAGTTACTTTTGCAAATGATATTCCCTCATTGGACATCATTCAACCTATCGACTGTGTCCACCTGATCATTATCTTCTCGTAGTTACCTGAATTGTACTCACCTCATAATTGGTGAGGTCATGAAAGAGGTGAAGATCAAAATAACATTTTTGGCAATAACTCGTGACAGGTTCATGAGAATCCCGTGAAACTTAATGAACACAAAACTCTCTAACCATATTATTGAATGCCTATACAATATTCTTCCTAAGCATCATCTTGGAAAGATATTCTTCCTAAGCATCATCTCAGAAAGATTAAAGAATGCTGTTGATAAACTACTCAGAGAAGAACAAGCAGGCTTTAGATCAGCTCGCTCCTGCACAGATAACATATTTTCTCTTCGCATCATTATTGAAGAATCACTCGAATGTCAATCCCCCCTCATAATCTACTTTGTTGACTTTGAAAAAGCATTTGATAGTCTTCATCGGCCTACGTTATGGAATATTCTACAGCAATACGGTTTTCCTACTAAAATAATCAATGTTATAAAGGCATTTTACACCAACACATTGTTGTGTTCAAACAAACACTGAGAAGTCAGAATGGTTCCAAGTTGTTACGGGCGTTAAACAGGTATGCATCATGTCCCCATTACTTTTCTGCGTCGCTATTGATTGGGTCATGAGAAAGAGCACTGAAAATGAGCTGACAGGAATAAAATGGATTAATAATGCCGTTCTCGAATATCTTGACTACGCAGATGACCTGGCCCTTTTGAGCCGCTTGCTACAAAAGAGATCCGGTGGGAAATTGAGAACGAACGGAAAAATTTCGGGTTGAAACTTCTTAGCGTGAAATCTTCTTCTTCTTCTCCTCGTTCATAGTTTAACATGTCTACACAGCAAGTCGGGATTTCTGGATAAATACTGTTGTATTTGAACGCTCTTCAGTACATCCCTTGCAGCTTTCTGTGGATATATGTGGGCCATTGCTTCCCCCTTAACTGGTTTAGTGTAATGCAGTCTTGCAGGATATGTTCCGCGGTCTGAGTTGTCTGCGACGCGTGCATATAGAGGTGATGAACCAGTCAATATATTTAAATGGCTGTTTAGTCTGTTGTGTCTTGTCCTCATGCAGTAGATGAAACTTGATGAGCTCTGCCAAGATAGTGGTAGTTGTCTTTGGGTGTTCAACTTTCCTAATAGCTTTGATTCCAACCAATGCGGTGTATGGAAGTTATGAGTCAGCAGACATTTCAACCAATGCTGTGTATCGAAGTTATAAGTCAGCTCAACCAATACCGTGTATGGAAGCTATAAATCAGCAGACATTCCAACCACTGCCGTGTAGGGACGTTATAAGTCAGTAGACATTCCAACCGGTGCAGGGAAGTTATAAATCTGCAGACATTCCAACCGGTGCCGTGTATGGACCTTATAAGTTCAGAGGTGGGCAACCAGTGTTTGCTGGCGAGCCAAATATAAAACTGATAGCTTGAACTGAAAGAAAACATTTGTTTTAAATACCAAGTACTTTCTGAGTTCAGGAGAAACAAGTGCGTACAGTAATTCTACATTAGAATGGCGTGTAAGTAAACGTGTTTTAGCAGGCCGTATTTTTCTCAACACTACGATATGTTCATATTACTGTGCAGGAACATCGGCTTCGCTTCACAGGGTCCCAACAGTAGCTTGATATTTGCATTTCAGGAACCGCCACGTTTTCTGTAGCCAGCTACTCTTTCACTGTGCCATACATCTAGTCCCTCGTCTATTTTACACTCCTGTGGGTACATCGGTCATCATCCAACAGTATACCTGCATAATAGAAAAGCGAGGGTACATTTGGATGGTCGCAAGATCAAGAAAGTCCTACTGAGTCATTAAGTCGCCCAGGTAGGAGTCCTGTCACCCACACTTTTCTTGGTTTACATCAATGACCTAGTTGCCGAACTACCACACGGGATCAAAGTGGCAATGTATGCTGACGACCTGGTGATCTGGTCTATGGAATACAAGGAAATGAAAAAGCAGATCAAGTAGCTAAAGATGGTGCTGCCGAAGAACAACCAGATGTATTAATCACCTACCATAAAAAAAGTAATGATCAAGTCAATAAGAAAGCCACAAACACCAACACAAGATGACTATGACATTTTGAACAGATCAAAACCAGTTGTAATTCTACGCCTCAGAACAGGACACAGCCGACTCCGCAGTCACATGTACACAAAGTTCAAGATTAACAACATGGCCATGTGCACATATGGGTAGGCATCACAGAGTACCAAGCATATACTTCAAGATTGTTCTGAGTATGAAAAGCTGAGGCAGACATATTGGCCAGAGGAATACACTGGAAACGAATCTCTATGGGCCACTGCATTAACTACAAAAGGCAGTGAGTTTTATTAAGGAGACAGAATTACAGATATAGACATGTTTCAAGTGAACGAAAGAAGAAGAAGAATCCAACAGTGAAGCTTTTTCTCTTTTATCCGTGATTCTCATTGGTGACTTTTTGTCGACAACCAATTCAAAAAACGAGAAAAGTCGAATAACGTTACTTTTGAAGCATGAACCGATGAGTACATATTACTGTATAGTTGACGAAAGGTTCGTCTAAATATACGAGTTGTCATTGCTGATCCCATAACACAGAGTTACTGCATGTTTTCCTGTGAAGGAGCGCAGCGGGCTTTCTATGGGATGTGGAAATAAAGGCCGCTTTGCTATAGGAGAGGCCGCGACAAGTACAGACAGGATTTTGATTGTACCTCTGAAAAAAAAAATCCTGATTCAACCGTGGAATGCAATGGAGCAGGAAAGCATTGTTTTCTCAGTCCTTTGGAGCTGTAAGTTATTCGTTATGACGTCGATGCTCATTGCGTACAGCACTTTTAGCTTAGCATGATAAACTCCATTAATGCCAACACCTTGTTGTGAAGATAGAGTTTAGTCCAGCCAACAGAGGTTATCCCCTATAGGGAGCAGAACCACAATCCTGCAAGCACAGGTGCTGAACACGTCGGGGATACTAGGCCACGATGTTTGTTTGTTTGAAGCCAGAAAAATTCGAGCGATTAACTTTTACTTCATATGTGTAGTGGAGGAGATTTTCTTAGCTTTCTTTCATACCCAGGAGACTTTAGCTTTCGGTTTAGTGCAATTTCTATTGAAGGGGCCTTCTACTCATAGGGGTTCTTTAATTGTATAGATGACATGCTACAAAGCTTCCATACGTGTCTCAATATAACAGCATGTCATCTACTAAGATTTTCTGTAGAATGAGTGGTTTAAATCAACAGAGACTATCCCCTATATCGAGCAGAACCACAACACAATCCTGCAAGCACCGGTGCTGAACAAATCGGGGATACTAGGCCGAGAGGTGCACTAGCAACCATTGTATCATTCAACCCGTCTATTGAACATATCTGCACGACAAAAAAGATAACTTTCTGTGTAGACATAGTAAGTAAAGTAAAGTAACCCATAGCATTTATTAATGCCGTAGGGGTGTGAGATGTTAGCGATCTCACATTTCACAGGCTCTGCAAATGAGGGCGGTAGCCATCTCCTCTCCCTCGCAGTCTTTACTTCCCGGATTAATCCGGTACCCATTTAAGGCTGGGTCGACATGGGAGCCGTTGCGATCTGAAAACATTTCCGCCTCAACTGGGGAATGAACCCAGGACCACTCGTATGCGAAGCCAGTGCGCTAACCACTGCGCTAACGCGGCATGTGTAGACATGTTAAACAGCGAAAAAGCAGAAGAAACGAATGATAAATAAGTAAAAATTAGTGGACTGTATTTGGTCGGTCGGCAATATTTTGCGCGATACTGATATAACTTCACTAAGCTCTCTCCTAAAGATGTGACCTGAATGTGTGGATAGACCAAATGTTGCCAGTTTTACCTTATGTTGCCAAATGTAAAAAATATACTAAACAAAATAGCTTTTAATGGGCGATTAATTGATGCCTTTGAAATGTGGGTATATAGAAGAATAGGGAGAACATCATGGAAAGAGAAGAAAACAAATAAAGAGGTGCTAAAGACACTTAATATGAAGAAAGAACTACTAAGAGAAATAAAGATCAGGCAAATAAAATACTTTGGACACATTAAAAGACATGACACCCTATTGAAGACCTTACTTGAGGGTAATGTCAAAGGGAAGCGAGCAAGAGGTAGGCAGAGATACAAGTGGGAGAGTAACATTACACGATGGACAGGTTACAGTCTAGCAGAGTGCACCACCAAGACAAGAGACAGGAGATGTTGGAGATACGTTGCAGCCAACCTTCGTTGCAGAGACGGCTCTTGATGATGATGATGAATGACTTTAAAATCAGCGTTTCGATAAATTATCTTCATATAGTCAGCCTCATGGAATAAAGGAGGGAGGCGTTTAGATGGTTGAAATTCTCCCGCTTATGTAAAAAAAAAATAAACAAGAAGGTTACAGAATCAGGGAAGACCAAATAAAAGATGGATAGAGCTTAAACATGCAGGATACAGAGTTAGGGAAGACCAAGGAACAGATGGATAGAGTTTAAACAAGCAGGTTACAGAGTTAGGGAAGATCAAGGAACAGATGGATATATCTTAAACAAGTAGGTTACAGAGTTAGGGAAGACCAAAGAACAGATGGACAGATAACATGAAAGGAATTCTGAACATGGTTACAGTGAAAATAAAGCGACACATTTGGCCTTGGAACGTTGGAACGAAAACTAAATCTCCCACCACTACACATGATTACGAATGAGGAGCAGTAGTGTGTGTCTTTCATGCTGGCTCAGTAGGGATCATCCTTCTAAATTACGCATTCGATTTTTTCCTTTATTTTAATTGGTCGCTTAGTATATAATTTGTGTTGGCATCCAATGGAAATCACGGGAAAGCGAAAGCCGTCACTTTAGAAGATGGAGCCCCAATTTAGCCCGGGTCCTTATAATGTCGAAGGTCAAGAAGATTAATGTCGCCATCCTCCTAGGGCAGGGCTATTCAATTATATTTATTCGGGGGCCAAAATGTAGAAAATGGGGATCATCACGGGCCAGATTTATAAAAAAACACATAGAATGTTTTTTTTTATATATTTAGTTTTTTATAACTTTATTTTACTGTTTTAGGAATGATCCGCGGGCCACTTACTAGGCCACCGCGGGCCGGATTTGGCCCACGGGCCGCCAATTGAATAGCTCTATCCTAGGGTAAGACGATATACATAACCACAAGTAAAATTAAGAGGGTAATCTGACTCCCAGAATTAGGAGCGGATTTGTTAAGGAATAGAATATGTAATCTCCACCTCAAACAAATATCTTCCACTGAAAAATAAAATTATATATCTTTCCAGCTCGCGTGTGCCGTAGGAACTCACAAGTGGAGCAAAGATAAATAACAGACATGCATGTCAGAGGAGGCGACTAAGAAATTGTTTATGGAGTTAGCTAGCCCAACACGTGGAACAGGTATGTATTCTTCTTCTGCGTTCTTTCTCAAACTCCTGCTGATGTGATGGCAGACAAATTATGTTACAATATAGGGTGCTAATGTTACAATATAGGGTGCTAATGTTACAATAGAGGGTGCTAATGTTACAATATAGTGCGCTAATGTGCTGCATCATCTTATACAGCTTGGCTGCGATATTGGAATTGAATAGAAGACAAAAGTAAGAAATCGAGACATGTCATGCTCTGACAATTATTATTTTTTTCCCCAGAGATGACAGATTGTCACCATATCCCCCCAACTTTCCTTAGTCGCCTTCTACAGTATGTCTGGAAAGAAGACTGATGTCTTATTCCTTGCACCCTGAACTAGACATCTAGACCCCGGTCATCACACGCTCCGGTCGTCACACGCTCCGGTCGTCATACGCTCTGGTCGTCACACGCCCCGGCCGTCACACTAGTGGACATCCCTACATAATGATATGCAGTGAGTTGCATCTGTATTATGTCCGTAACACGTGTAACACGAAAACTCACGCGATCTGCACGTGACATAAATCCATGCCTGGACTGTCTGTTTTAATGAGATACTAAATTGTGCTAGCCAAATATGTCGTTACATCAGCCGGTAATAAGGGATTGTATGTCAATCTTCGGACATTTTAGAACACTAGAACTCTTGTATACTTCGGTGCAATGAGGTGATTAATTTCATACGCAGAAAAATAACTATCAGAAGTGGACAGTGTGTTGAGATGTCTCTCTGAAGGGAGTGATTTCTGGGGGTCTTGTGGATGTTGTAACTTTCCGTAACATGCAGAGTTGGAGTGTCATGACTCCCGCACAAACATCTTTTTATTGTTGATAAGCCCATAGCAATCCAACCCTGAATCATTGTTACTGGAATAACTCTGAATCATTATTACTGGGTGACGCTGAATCATTGTTACTGGGGTGGCACTATATCATGGTTATTGGAGTGGCCCTGAATCATGTTTCTTTGGGTGGTCTTAAATCATGGTTACTGTGGTGGTCTTAAATCATGGTTACTGTGGTGGCTTTACATCATGGATATTGGAGTGGCCCTGAACCATGGTTACTGGGGTGCCTCTGATTCATTGTTACTGGGGTGCCTCTGATTCATTGTTACTGGGGTGCCTCTGATTCATTGTTATTGGGGTGCCTCTGATTCATTGTTACTGGTGTGGCCCTGATTCATTGTTACTGGGGTGCCTCTGATTCATTGTTACTGGGGTGCCTCTGATTCATTGTTACTGGGGTGGCCCTGAAACATAGTTATTGAAATGGGTAGACCAGTCAGCTGTGCAGTTTATAAAGGAATCTCTCCAAAACGTCAGGGCTAATATGTTTGTCCTATAATGTGATTTCCCATCGAATTTGCACTTCCTGTACAGTTTCCATTCGTCACATCCAGATCTATCACCGCACATCTATTCATAACCGGGGCACAACGCACACGATGAAAGCCTGGTTCTTGGTCAGAGATGGAGCTCAACTTGTTCACCCAGTGGAACGTACAGTGCTGGGATCCTCAGATTGTGACATCACAAAGGGAAACGTCAATCTATAGAGGAAACTATTTTTCTTCTTCTGCGTTTGTCCGTAGTCGTAACCTTCGATAACAGTTACCATGTTGTTTCGACAGGCCGACGTTGTGTTTGAACTACTCGTAGTTACGGGGAATGCGTGGGTGGGCGGAACAACAAAGAAACCTGCCGCAAGGGCCAGAGTTGTGCCCTGATGTCAACGTCTGTACGGTAGCATTATACTCGAAATACCATCGAGTCGAATGGCTGCTGGAACAGAGGACGGAGCATTTATTGGAATGCCCCACGTGCTGTGAGGCTAGTTTCTAATCATGATTGTTCTGAAGCTCTTGTAGATTAACAGGATGTAGTCCCGAGATCCGAATGCATTTTTTATAACGTTATTATAAAATTGACATTTTCATTGTGTTCTAGTTTATTTTGTGTTCTTTATTGATAACGTTGCATTTTCATTGTGTCATGGTTTACAGCTATGCTGAAATATCTGCACATTTCATCCTGACACAACAGACTTTAGCACGACTTCTAAGTCATTTTGAACCTATACGGGATATGACAGTCAACTCTACTTTATGTACAGATGTAATTTTGTGGGGGCTCTCATAAAAGGAAAACCAGTAGGGTAGCCCTTGGATGTGTTTTTGTTGATAATTTACAAAGAAGCCTCTGGAATGCGGATGTTTATCATTAGCTGTATGGCCGTCACCACGGTGGACCACGGTTTATCTTATTTCTTGCATATAGCTTCAGTGTGCGACATTATGTCTTTTTTTTTACCATTGCAATAATCCCCATATAATCCGAAATTTCACGAGGCGTTTAACGGCAATAAGATGTACCGCATTACTAAGCGGATTATAATGATGTCATTGTATGCTTAAAATAATGAGACATCATAAGTAATTGAAAAAGTGTAGAGAAAGTGAATAAGAGTATATGAAGAAGAACTGCATTAAAAAACCGTCAAGCTATGTAGTATATAGCTCGACAGTTTTTTAATACCATTCAATCAAGCGCCTTGCCGAGCGTCTTAAGAGGTCATGCTTCTCCGCAACTCTCTGTCTCTTGTGGACCAGACCAGACTTGAGACAAAACAGACAAACTGAACAACCAACCCAGAAGGGATAACCCATCCAGAAATTTCTTTCTTTGTCGTCCTCTGTCTATTCTATCCTTGATCTTTCCGGTGGTTAATAAATGTTCAAGTTTCTTCTTCTTCTTCAGCGTTCATTCTCAAACTCCCGCTGGATCTCTCTTGTAACAGGACAATGGTCGTACTATATTTCCAGCAGGATGTAGTCCAGAGAATGGAAATGCGTTGTGTCGCCGTTTTATTTGCGCCAATGGCCCGACACATTAATCTTCGGAGGGTACAATGTTCAAGTTTTACTTTCTTGATACATGCCCTTAAAATCGTTATTAACTGCTTCTAATTTTTTTCTATGATTTCCTATTTTACTCCAGCATCTGTAACTTCTACATTAGTTTTTTTTGGTTGTCCATGGAGTTTTCATCATTCTCAAAACCCACATCTCAGTTGCCTCCAGATTATCTTGGGCACTTTTTTTTAGTGTCCACACTTAGCTTCCATAAACAAGGGTTTCTTGATTCTTGATTAGAAACTTGCCTCACAGCACGTGGGACATTCCCATAAGTGTTCCGCTCTCTGTTCCAGCAGTCATCCAACTCAATGGTGTTTCGAGTCTAATTCTGCAGAAACAGACGTCGACATCAGGGCACCATAAACATAAACAAAGGTTGTTGCAATATAGCACCCTATCACTCGATCTCGCGAATGCATTTATATTACTTCATTGCATAGAGTAAAATTTGAAGACCTTACTTGATGGTAAAGTCAAAGAGAAGCGATCAAGAGGTAGGCATAGATACAGGTGGGAGAATAACATCACAAGATGGACAGGTTACAGTCTAGTAGAGTGCATCACCAAAACAAGTGACAGGGGATGTTGGAGGTATGTTGCAGCCAATCTTCGTTGCTGAGACGGCTCTTGATAATGATAGAACGTTTCTCAGTTTTTTAAAATGTTAATTTGGCCTGTGCTATTCTGATCTTGAGATCCGCGACAAAAATGCGGTCAAATAGTCTTGAAGCATGATTCGCGGCACAATAAAAGAAGTCCCTAATTGAACTAATTAACAAGACAAGAGAAAGAGTTGTAGAGGTGATCACTACGTTAATCGGCATGGCACTTGATTGATCAAAATAGACATATTTCTTCTTCAGCGTTCATTCTCAAACACCTGCTGAATTATCTTACAGCAGGACAATTGTCCTACTAGATTTCCAGCAGGATGTAGTCAAGAGAATGGAAATGTGTTGTGTCGCCGTTTTATTTGCCCCAATGGCCTGACACTACCGTATTCGGCGGAGACATACTTCTATTCTGCGCTGAAATCGATTCTGCTGTAGTAGCTTTTGTTTACTGTCAATATATTGATATTATTTTATTATAATCTAGTGAATTTTCCTAGTTAATATCAACCCTATATGTTCATAGTTTAACACGGTGTTTGTATTAGCCTGCACGCATGATGTATTCTATAACGAGCTGGTAATATGGCCAGCACAGATGTTCTATTGTGTGAACTGTGGGCTAGAATATATACTGATTAGCGGATATGACGTCACTAATAGATTTCTTGAGTCGTTACACGCATGTGTGATCACCAGCCTACAGCACACATGTGCGCGCTCATAAATAAACAATTCGCGTACACATTTACACAAATACACATACCGTGTAATTACAGATAGGTTTATATATAGTACCGAGTTACCGACGCGCGCCTATAGGTTAGTTTAGTTACTTAAGTTTATTTTGGCCAAGCTTAGTTTAGTTGTAGCCTAGTTTATTTTAGCTTAGTTCGACCGGTAAAACTACGGATCAACTCTTCACAGTGCTATAAATAGCTGGCTGTTTACATTTTTATATAGATGACGTCACGGATTTCCGTGAAACACCAATGAAATTAATGGCTGCCGTGACGTCATATCCCGACAATCACTTGAGTTCAAATCTAGACACAGACAAACTTATGCATAATCTGTTTCTTTTCAAATGTACATACTTTTTCTAATTTTCCTATGATTTGTACTGGGCGCTCAGTATTTCTGCGAGCTATACACGGAGTGAGGTGCGCGCACACATTAGAAATATTATTTCTAACCATAACCGTACTCTTAAGTACTTAAGCTTGCCAAATCACACAACAAAGGTCAGGTAATACCTCGAAACTAGAGCAAAGGTCCCAGTGAAGAGTTGATCCGTAGTTGCGCCTGTTCGACCTTACATAGTTTAGCATAGTTTTAGTTTAGTTTTCTCCTAGCTTAGCTTATTTTAGCTGTAAGTTTTGTTTAGTTTTTTTATTACGACTAGTTCAGATTATTTTAATTTAGTTTGGTCTAACTTAATTTAGTTTCTTCAGTATGATGTGTGTCTTCGAAATTCCGCCCCCGTTAAATAGTTATTCTTCGAAATACCACCCCTGCAATGTATTTTGATTGATGCCGCCCAATTCGACCGCCTCCCTGCATTATAGCACGGCACGGGCCTAATAAAGCACTCAAAAAGGCCGTCTTCAGAGAACTCTTCTACCCCTGACACTCAGCTTGCTTTCGTTACTGCATGTTTTCCTGTGAAGGAGTGCGGGGGGGGGGAGGCTTACTATGGGCTGCTGAAATAAAGTCCTCTTTGCCATAGAAGACGCCGCGACATGTACAGAAAGAATTTCGATTGTACCTCCGAAAGTAAAAATGATGTCCAAATCGTGGATTGAACCCGAGACCTCCATTGTCTGAGAACGGCGTTCTAACCACACTCCACTTTATGCGCTCCACTTTAATTGTTAAATTGTTTTTTTTTCTGAATTTACGTTTGCGCACTCTGGACAAATCCATAAACGTTCGATGTCTCACTGAAAACCACGACCTATATGCATGTTATAGTTCCCTTAGGCGTATGACATAAGACAGGGGTCGGCAACCTTTTGCTAACTGTGTGCCAACTTAAGGTTTCAAATTATTTAGAGTGCGACCATCACATATCATTTTATACAAGTCGAGGCCAATATTCTTGTTTTACCATATATTTTATTTTTATATTTTAATTAATTAATATATAGTGATTATCAATAATATGTCAAGTTGTAAACACCATTAAAAGAAATATAGTTTTTTGAAAGATTTAAAAAACTTTTTTTATTATTAACGGGAGCATTGCCCTTTTGCATTGTCTTTACCAGTTGCTCAATATCGACAACATACTTTGTCACTTTGAGTTTGACACAATTTTCTGAATGTTCAGGCATTAGGCGAATACGCTGTGGATTTAGCTCTGCTTTCATGTGAGAGAAGATTTGCTCACAGGAATAGGTTGATCCAAAAGCTGAAAGAAGAGCAAAAGCAATTTTCTTCAAACAGATGTAATAATTTGGAAGGGATGTCCAACAGCTGAGAATAGCTGCAGACTTTTCTAGATTTTCATTATCCAGAGACTTCCGTAGTTCAACAAATTTTGATGTCTGCGTGCCATTTGAAATTGCTTGGCGTGCCACAGGATGCCGACCCCTGACCTAAGACATTTCAACATACTTAATTAGACTTTCATACGTTACTTTTCTTGATTACTCTTGTGATTTCCGTTACTCAGTATTTTTTTACGCGTCAAAAATAGCTAATGGGACTTCAAGTATATACATATTGACCAATCGAAACCACCACAATAATCAAAAACATTGCGAATAAATATCTAATTAATTCTGTTGAAAGGTCTTTACTAAAGACATTCATACATTAGATGTTCGCACAAACGCAATCCCAAATTCATCCTTAAACATTCCGTTCTGCATGTGTGGCAGTTAATCCCAAATTTATATTTAAACATTCCCTTTTGCATGTGTGACAGTTAATCCCAAATTTATCCTTACACATTCCGTTCTGCAAGTGTGACAGTTAATCCCAATTTATTTTAGTCGCATTATCAAATCTTCAAGTCTTGATTACATTTTAACAGTGTACGTACAGAGATTATAATACGACAGTACCGTCCATAATTAATTCTACAGGCGGCTGTCGAAGCCAGTGTGTTTACATATTTACTGCCGCAAATTCCCACATGTATATCTATAGGTTTTTTTCTCTGAGCTATTAGGCGTAGCAGGATTGGAATTGGCGCTCTGTTTTAAGGCTATGAGACCGTTTGGTCGCTTGATATGCAGGAGTTTTGATATAACGTAGGAAACCCCTTCAATCCACCTTCTATCAAGGGATAAATGTTCAAGTGTCGGGTAACAACCCTAAACAGGAAATGGGTGGCTGGGGTAACACAGGGTAAATATCAAAATTCACAAAAATAGTAGCACGTATACCGTCTTTCACGGATTCATCCTCATGAAGTGGTAAAAACCATTTCATTCTTAAAATATTTGACCATAGATGTTGCTTCTAAAATTAATATAATCTCTTCATTCCTCACACGATCTTTTCTTCGTGTTCTGTTTGCTGCTTTTCTTTGACATCTCATTTCGCACGTATCAACCTTTCTCTCTTGTTCTTATGTTAGTGTCCATTATCTGACATTGATAGCACAATGTTGCCATGAAATTGAATTTCTCATGTTGGTTTCCATCAGGATAAATGTACGTTTCATGGTTAATGTAAGTTCATAATTTACTCCAACATGTGCAAGATAATAAATATACAGGGCTATCAGTAGATTATAATAAGAAATGTGTGTCAACCTAAAGTCGGAACAACCCAATTGTTATCGTTCCAAGCATCAACGGGGAGTCTGTTATTGTTAAAACTCCAAGTGTTATCGTTCCAAGCACAGACGGAGAGTCTGTTATTGTTGAAACTCCAAATGTTATCGTTTAGAACACAGACGAAGAGTCTGTTACAATAACTACTCAAATTGTTATCGTTCCAAGAATGTAAGGAGAGTGTTACTGTTACAACTTCAATTGTTATCGTTCCAAGCATGGACAGAGTGTCACTGTTACAACTCTAATCATTATCGTTCCAAGCAAATACGGAGAGTGTTATTGTTACAACTCAAATTGTTATCGTTTCAAGCATGCACGGAGAATATGCTACTGTCACAGCTCCAATTGTCATCGTTCCAGGCACGGATGTAAAGCCTACTGTTACAACTTCAATTGCTATCAATTCAAGTACAGACGAAGGGCATGTTACTGTTACAACCTCAATTAATATTGTTCCAAACATGGACGGAGAGTCTGTTACTGTTACCAATCGAATTGTTATCGTTCCAAGCATAGACGCAGAATGTTACTGTTACAGCTCCAATTTTTATCGCTCCATGCTTGGACGAGGAACCTGTTATTATTACAGCTCCAATTTTTATCTTTCTTGGCATGGACGGAGAGTATGTTACTGTTAGAGCTCCAAATGTTATCATTTCAGGTATAGACGGAGAGCATGTTACTGTTTCAACTACAATTGGTATCCTTCAAAGCATAGACGGAGAGTCTGTTACTGCAACATCTCCAATTGTTATCGTTGAAAGCATGGTCGGTGAGTCTGTTACTGTTATAACCCCATTTGTTATCGTTCCAAGCACGTTCTGTTACTGTAACAACTTTATTTATTATAGTACCAAGCATGGATGGGGTAGTCTGTTACTGTTACAGCTCCAATTGTTATCGTTCCAAGCTTTGTCGGAGGGTTTTACTGCTACAGCTCCAATTTTTATCGTTCAAAGCTTTGTCGGAGGGTTTTACTGCTACAGCTCCAATTTTTATCGTCATACGTATGGAAGGAGAGTCTGTTACTGTTTCAGCTCCAATTGTTATCGTTCCATGCATGGACGGAGAGTCTGTTACTTTTACAGCTCCAAATCTTGTCGTTTCAAGCATGGACAGAGAGAGTCACTGTTAAAGCTCCAATTGTTATCATTCGAAGCATAGACGGAGATTCTGTTGCTATTACAGTTCCAATTGTTATTGTTCCAAGCATCGACGGAGGGTCTGTTACAGCTCCAATTGGTGTCGTTCCAAGCATGGACTCAAATCGATGAAAATTGGAGCTTCTAGGTCTGCTTATGTGACCACTCCAATTGTTATAGTTCCAAGCATGGGCGATAAGTGTTACTGTTACAACTCCAATTGTTATCGTTTCAAGCATGGACGGAGAGTAGGGTACAGTTACAACTTCAGTAATTCTATTATCAGAAATAAGTTGCAGTATTGTCGTTCTTGCACCAGTTTCCGTTCTCATTTTGGGGGGGGGGGGGTTGTTTCCGTGTAAACTCTGTTACAGGTCTACACTCAGCTTTAAGTCGTTTAAATTTAAGATATGTTACAGGTTTACACTCATCTTTAAGTTGTTTTCATGTAAGCTCTGTTACATGTCTCTTTGATTGACACCTCTACGCATCATAGCACGGCACGGCTCTGTCTAAAAAAAATCATGTTGTTATGTGAATTTCATGATTTTATTAGAAACCAGCCTCATCACGGCACTGTGCAGCCTCATCACGGCACTGCGCAGCCTCATCACGGCATTGTGCGGCCTCATCACGGTACTGTGCAGCCTCATCATAGCACTGTGGTCATTCCCATTAGTTCTCTGCATGCCATGTTGTCATCTCTCAATTGTTATATAAATTATGTGCCCCCAGTCAGTGATTGCGGGATCCTCTTGTCTCTTCAGCGAGAACGCACTGTATCTCCTCTCGTTTGGTCACTCCTATTTCTATCATTCTTATTCCTATCATTCCTATGTCTATCATTTCTATGTCTATCATTAATATTTCTATCATTCCTATTTCTATCATTACTATTTATATCATTACTACTTCTATCATTCCTATTTCTATCATTACTATTTCTATCATTCCTATTTCTTTCATTACTATTTCTATCATTCCTATTTCTATTATTCCTATTTCTATCATTCCTATTTCTATCATTACTACTTCTATTATTCCTATTTCTATCATTACTATTTCTATCATTACTACTTCTATCATTCCTATTTCTATCATTACTATTTCTATCATTCCTATTTCTATCATTACTATTTCTATCATTACTATTTCTGTCATTCCTATTTCTATCATTACTACTTCTATCATTCCTATTTCTATCATTACTACTTCTATCATTCCTATTTCTATCATTACTATTTCTATCATTCCTATTTCTATCATTACTATTTCTATCATTCCTATTTCTATCATTACTATTTATATGATTCTACCATATACATTGTCTCTTTCAGCCCATCTTCCTCATGTTGTAGTATATGACCTGTTTTAACTCTGGAATATCTCATCTTATATCTGACCCATCCACTATAGTATTACTCGCCAATGTATCATCGTTATCGTTACCTCGGACTCCCACATGACCTGGACAGTAGATTCATGTAATACATTGGATGTGCTTGAGAAAACTGACCAAACTCTTTCCTATCACGCACTTTTATTATTTTGCGTAGTTTCTCCTGGAGGCTGATAGAATCACTGTTGGTGCCAGTGGTTATCAACCGAATGAGAACCGTTGTTACCACTACTATCTCCATTCTCATACCCGATGTTGTTGTGGAATAAGCAATAAACTGCTGCACCATAATCTGATAAAGTGGTAAAATCCCATGGTGTGTAAAATGCTTAGGACATATAAAAGGCATAACATTTTGATAAAGACCTTAGTTGAAGGTAAAGTCGAAGACTAGAGAGCAAGAGGATGGCAGAGATAAAAGTGGGGAGGGGGGAATAATGAGATGGATAGGATACAGTTTATCAGCGTGCAATAACAAGCCAAGATGCAGAAGATTTTGAAGGTCCGTTGCAGCCAGCCTTGGGGACACCACACGTAATGATGGTGATGATGTACGCTGTGGGGGACACCACACGTAATGATGGTGATGGATGTACGTTGTGGGGGACACCACACGTAATGATGGTGATGGATGTACGTTGTGGGGTTCACCACACGTAATGATGGTGATGGATGTACGTTGTGGGGGAAAAAGATACATCCTCACTCTCAATTTCTTGTCAGCATGACTTTATATTGAGGTTATCTTCTTAGAGAAGATTCATGGCACGTCATCTATACAATCTCGTAGTCGTAACCTTCGATAACAGTTACCATGTTGTTCCAACAGACCGACGTTGTGCGTGAACTAGTTACGGGCACGGCGTGGGTGGGCGGAACAACAAAGAAACCTGTCGCAAGGGCTAGAGTTGTGCCCTGATGTCGACGTCTGTTTCGGCGACATTAGACTCGAAACACCATCGAGTCGGATTACTGCTGGAACATGGGAATGCCCCACGTGCTGTGAGGCCAGTTTCTAATAAAAAATCAAGAAACCATTTCTTGTCAAGTTTCAAATTTCCCAAGTTTTTGAGTGAGATGGTTTCATTGTTTCTAGTTTCTAGTCGAAAAGTGCAGATATCGCATTCACGCTGTAAACCATTATGTAGTACTTTATTTTCTTTAAATTACACTCTCACAACAAGCAAGATTCTGAGAACACACACAGATCAAGAAGAAGATGAGCACTAAAAAGAAGAAGAATACAAAACGGAAGACAAAGATTAAGAAGACTAAACAAGAAATTGCATACCTTAAGATGTCAAAATTAATTCTGGCACATACATTATTTGAAGACGTATAGATTCTCCGACTAACATTTCTAGCCAAGTATAAGACCGTTGTTTGACCAGCTTCTACGTGCGTTTTTTGAAATCAGATTTCATGTTTAACTTTACAATAAATCTAACAGAGCAGAATTCAGAAGTGTTTACATTTTCAGATCGTGTTAATGTTCCTGATGTACAATCAACTTCCCAAAGATTGTGTAAAACGATGAATTCCAGGAAAACGATGAGTTAAACCTGAGATAAGATATAAATGTGAGATACGATACGCCCATTCTAAATTTAAACTGAATACAGTATCAACAATGTATCCGTCTGTTTTGTTATCAAATTAGGATTGTAATTTGATATTACTGTACAATGAAGCGTTAAAATAACAGAAATTATAGATAATTTGTTGAGTTAGTGTATCCACAGGAGCCAATGTATATAATTCAAGTTGTAGTTTGTCTACGATAACCAAAGTCTGTGATTCACATTGTAGTTTGTTCACGAGAATTAAAGTATGTGATTCTCATTGTAGTGTATCCAATAGAATTAAAATACGTAGTTTTCATTGTGATTTATCCACGGAAGTTAATGCATGTGATTCACATTATTATGTATTCACAAGAGCTAAGAATATGTGATTCTTTTTATAGTGTGTTATCGAAAGCTAAAATATGTGATTCTCATTGTATTGTATCCACGATAGTTAAAATGTGTTATTTTCATTGTAGTATATCCACGAGATTAAAATGTATGATTCTCATTGTAGTGTATCCACGAGAGCTAACATATGTGCTTCTAATTGTAATGTATCCATGAAAATTAAACTATGTTATTCCTATTGTATTGTGTCTACGAGAGCTAAAATGTGTGATTCCTAATGTAGTGTTTCCACTAAAGCCAAAATATGTGATTCTCATTATAGTGTATCCACGAGAGCTAAAATATGTGATTCTCATTATAGTGTATCCACGAGAGCTAAAATATGTGATTCTCATTATAGTGTATCCACGAGAGCTAAAATATGTGATTCTCATTATAGTGTATCCTCGAGAGCTAAAATATGTGATTCTCATTATAGTGTATCCTCGAGAGCTAAAATATGTGATTCTCATTATAGTGTATCCTCGAGAGCTAAAATATGTGATTCTCATTATAGTGTATCCACGAGAGCTAAAATATGTGATTCTCATTATAGTGTATCCACGAGAGCTAAATTATTTGCCCATTGTAGCATATCGACGAGAGATGAAATATGTGATTCTCATTGTATTTTCTCCACGAGAGCTACAATGTGTGATTATTATTGAAGTGTAACCAGGAGAGGTAACATATGCGATTCTCATTGTAGTGTATCCACGAGAACCAAATTAGAGATTCTCCTTGTAGTGTATCCACGAGAGTTGAGATTTGTGATTATCTTTCTAGTGTATCCACGAGACCTATCTAAGATGTATTTTTAGCATTGTAGTGTATCCACGAGACCTATCTAAGATGTATTTTTAGCATTGTAATGTATCCACGAGATCTATTTAAGATGTATGGTTGTCATTGCAGTGTATCCACGAGATCTAAGATGTATGATTATCATTGCAGTATTGAGAAGAGAGCAAAGGATAAGATCCTTTAAGACAGTCGAATAACATATGGAGTCAAATCCCCACCCCCGGGCCACCTCACCGGGTTAGAAAATTGGCAAGCTCGTGACATTGCACCGTTCAGCCACATTGAGTAAAGCAATCATCTGGGACATTGCACCGTTCAGCCACATTGAGTAAAACAATCACCTGGGACATTGCAAAAAGTATGAAAACTTCAATCGATCAATTGCCATGCTGAATGGCGTAAGCGATCATGTTTCTCCGCAACTCACTGTCTCTTGTGTTGTCAATAAGCTCGGGTGAATTTCTCCCGTGCCATAATACTAGTCCATCTAGCAACTTCTCTCTTTGTCGTCCCCTGTCTCTTCTCCCCTTGATATTTTCAGTGGTTATTAAGTGTTCAAGATGTGTTCTTCTCGGCACATGTCATAGAAACTTTTACTGTCTGCCCCTAATGTTTGATATGATTGATCTTTTTACGCCAGCATCAATGAGAACCTCTGCATTAGTTTTCTTAACTGTCCATCGTATTTTCATCATTATTCTCAGAAACCACATTTCTGTAGCCTCCAGTTCGTTTTGAATTTTTTGTTTACAGTCCATGCTTCACATCCATAAAAAAGAATTGGTTCGATATAACATCTCAGCACTTAATTCAGGTCTGCATTGATAGTTTTCCATTGCACAAAATGGTTCTCATTTTTTGGAATGCTGGTTTGTCTTGTGCTTGTGATGTTCGGCTCTTTATCTCACTTGAGCATCTACCTTCTGGTGTTAACAGGGTGCCAAGATATTTCAATTTTTCAACTTGTACTATTGTTGTATCATTAATCATTATTCTTTAATCTTGGTGGTTTCATTTTTTTCAACTTGTGTTAATTTTCTGTTATTAATAATTATTGTTGCATCTTGGTGGTGTATGTCTCTTCGAGTCAACCATTGTTTCTGTTTTCTTCTTGTTTAAACTGAGGCCTTTGTTTTCACTTTCTTTCACTACTTTTATATCTAATAGGGCTTGTCATTCTTGTTCGCCTTCTGCGATCAATACTATGTCGTCAGCATATCTCAAGTTATTTATTTTGCATCTTCCCACTGTTATTTCTGACATATCTTCTATATTTCACATAGTGTAATTTGTATACAAGGAGAAAAGATCCTGTGACATTACACAACCTTGCCTGACACCAACTTCTATCTTTTGAAATCTACCTATAGTGTTGTTAACTCTCATCGCAGCCGTTTGTTTGCAATACATATTTCTTACTATTCTTAGATCTTTCCCATCAACGTTAAGATTTTCTAGCAGTTTTATAATCTCTGAATGCTTCACCTTGTCAAATGTCTTTGCTGCAATCTATGAAACACAGATGGCCCTCTCCATTAATGTTCTTACTGTATATAGGCATTTCTTGCTCCTTTTCCTTCTACGAATCCGCACTTTCTTCTTCTATCTCTGGTTTTATTTTTTCCTCTTATACGCCTCATTATTATTGCGCAATAAAATCTTCGTCATCTGACTCATAAGGCTGATTGTTCTGTGATCTTCCCAATCTACTGCACCAGGTTTCTTTGGTCGGCTATGAAACTTAATTGTAGCAAATCAGATGGACTATAGCCACCGTTGTAGATGTCATTTAACATTTCTGCTATAATTCCAATGCCATAATCTCCCACAGTTTCTAACTCTACCTTTGTAATCTTATCCGGACGCGATGATGTGTTGTTTTTCAGGTGTATAGCTTCCTTTACCACTACCGTTAATATGCTTGGACCTTTCATTGTTATAATTTAAGGTAGTATCATTTCTGTTTTGTTCGTACAGTTCTTTTATATATTCTTCCTATCTGTGCACGATTTCATTTTAAACCCCTGCTTATATTTCAGGCACCCAGTCTTGTGAGCCTGCCTTCTGCCTGTTCATTCCTTTATTTGACAGCTTCCTCATCATAAATAACGTCAGAGAAATATGATTCTGGAGTTGAAAGATTGATATTTCAAATCCTCCCACGTTACTTGACACTCATCTGGAATTCTGGACGCCGGAACAGTGTAAAGTCTGGAAGTTACTGCAGATACATCACCGTTCATTCCTATTAAACCCGCATACCAACCATTATTAGTTTGATGTCAAGAAATACGTTATAAACTGCAGAACCCAGCGCCCCTTCAATCATTAATCACGATCAACTATTCTTTTAGAAATGAGATTAAGCTAAGAGTCGAGATGGCGATGGCTGCCACGGTAAGATTAAATATGATATGGTTAAGTACGATCAGTCTTACAGTACAGATTATTCTATTCAGATCGCTAGTGTTAAGTAAGATCAGTCTTACAGTACAGATTATTCTATTCAGATCGCTAGTGTTAAGTAAGATCAGTCTTACAGTACAGATTATTCTATTCAGATCGCTAGTGTTAAGTAAGATCAGTCTTACAGTACAGATTATTCTATTCAGATCGCTAGTGTTAAGTATATTTTTGTACTGATGTCGAAGCTGGACACTCAATTCGAAGAAGAAAAGAAAGGATTTAGGTTTTTGAAAACCTGCTACAGATTTTTGTTAAGAATTAGCTATATAGGACACAAAACAAATATATTTGTCGGACGGCAAAAAAACAAGCTTGCATGATATCAAGACACACTTTTGACAGTGGTGACACGACGTAAACTTGTTTGGTTTGGACGTTTAACAAGACACGGCTCGCTTTCCAAAATTATTTTGCATGGAATAGTCGAGGGTTGAAGAAGAAGAGGGGAAGGAGAAAATCCAGGATCGATAACAACAATGAATGACATGGACATGATTTTCTACACTTCTCAGAATGACTGAGGATAGAGTTTTTACGAGAACCTTTTGTATTTATGTATTAAATGTGGCACACCTACGACTCACTTTGACGTGTTATTGGGTAAACGTTTCTTTTGGTTTTTCGTTGTGTTATAAATAGCACACTGTTTACATTTTTAGCTATCCGACGTCACGGATTTCCGTGTAACACCAATGAAATTAATGGCTGCCGTGACATCACATCCCGACAATCACTGAGTCCAACTCAAGACACAGGCGAACTTATGCATAATCTATTTATTTTCCAATTTATATAATTAAAAAATGCTCCTATGATTTGTACTGAGCGCTCAGTATTTCTGCGCGCTACACACGGAGCGAGGTGCTCGCACACATTATAAATATCATTTCTAATCCTAATCGTACTCTAAGTACTTAACCTTAAGCTTGCCAAATCACACAACAAAGGTTAGGAAATACCTCTAGAGCAAAGGTCACAACGAAGAATTAAAAGAAACTTGCGCCGTGTTATAGGTGGTATATTATTATTATATTCGTTCTGGACACAAACATAAATAGTTAAGGAGACTGTGCTTTAGAAATCAAGAGAAGAATTGCAATGACGACATTAGAAACGTATATTTTCAGTGGAAATATACGGTTGAGGCATGGACATTAAATAAAACAACAGCAAAGAGAATCGCTACTTTCGAAAGTAAATTTAAGTAGGAAACTACTTTCGAAATGAGATGTTACAGAAGAATTTTACGTATATCGCGGTCAGCAAAAAGACAGATCAAGAAGTATTAAGATCAATAAACGTCGAAAAAGGCTTTCACCCTAACAACATCTTAAGAAGAAATCTGTTTTTTTTTCATATAAAGAGATAAAAAAGCATGGAAAGATTAATAGCTGAAGACAGAGTTAACGACAACAGTGGAAGAACGATGAAGTGATATATTAGATTTCTGAAACATGTCTCTAGCTGCGGTTGAGCAACTCGCCCAGAATCGCGGGGTATTCAGAGAATCAATAAGGAAGAGGATGTTCTAGAAAGAATATGCCACATGATGATTATCCTTTTATAAATTAATCATGCGAACTGTAATCAGCACGATTATGAAAACGAAAATAAAATTAACCTGTAAAATATTTTTACCGTTTACGTTCGGAATGTGTAAGGTCTGCAGGCCTAATCAGTAACATACCAGACAAACTGGCATACTACATTGTACCTCTAGTAGATGATATGATTATAGAGTGAGTCTTTACCTCCAGAGGAAATTAATCCAACAATAATCTTTATAGTTACATGTTTTATATTGTATGCTCTGTTGTCCTCGACTGATGGAATAAATACATTGTCTTTTCTCAATGTCTTTTCTGTGTCTTCTATCACATAATTTCAATGCTTGACAAACAGATGCAGGACATGTCACCTTTGCCCACATGTCAAAAATAGCCAAGGCGACTACAAGTATATAAATTGTGACCAACCGAAAAACAACAAAAATTTAAAAAAGTTACTAATGAAGGCCTAATTAATTATGTTGAATGGTCTTTATTAGAGACGGTCATGTTTTGTGTGTACTTTGTGTTGCCAGTCAATGAAAATAATGTGTAAAGTTGAATAAGCAAAAACAAAGAGACGCTGCGTGATATCAACTTTCAGGACTATTCTGGAGAAGGATTTGCTATACATGAGACTCATACCGTGTCTCTCGTCAATTACACAGTTCTGTGGATTCATTGGTATCATCCTTCTAAAATGATTGCCGGCCGGCACAAAGTATACACAAAATAAGCAATGGAAATTATGGAAAAGGTCGAATTTCATCACTTTAGATGGATGATTACCGATGAGTCCAAATGACTGTATATTCAACGATAGACACGCTATACATTTTCCATGTATACTCACACAAAACTAGTGCAAAGACAGGACATTCTCAACGCCTCTCTGACAACCGACTGTTCTTATGAGCCGTGGCATGACCTTATGTATTCAAATGATCGTGGTTATTTTCCTTATCAATCTATAAACAGTGTGAATACCACGAAATATAACAGTGGGAATACCACGAAATGTAGATGGTGGTTTTTTATTATTGAAATTCCTGAGAAAAAAAATAAACAAAAAATTACCCCTCATAGTGACAATTGCGAGCACTCTAAATATTTTCCATATAAATTGTCTGCTGCCTTTATGTAGTGTATTGTCGTGACACATATGATTGATTGACGGTTGACTAGAAAATATAAATTGATTTATATCGTGTTTCACGAGTTTCCACAAGTGTGTAGACGATGATTCCATAGTCAGTTCAAATGAACGTCACGACTGGTAGTCTGGTCTGTTGTCTGGGTAAGATTGTACAAACACGTTTGTGCTGCTCTTTGGCATTCTATAACTCAACCAACTTTTGAATAGATTAATGAAATCTATAACTCAACAAACGTTTAAATAAATTAGTGAACTTCTATAACTCAACCAACTTTAGAATAAATTAATGAAATTCTATAACTCAAGAAATTAGGCAAACATTAATGAAATTCTATAACTCAATAAACTTTTGCAGAAATTAAGTGACATTCTAGAACTCAACCAAGTTCTGCAGAAATGAGTGACGTTTTAGGAGCAATATAATATCTTCATCTGCCTCTTGGTGTTTCCATATTTCCATTCTCAGCTTTTGTATTCTTTTTAGCAATTTGGGGAAAGGATTTTCCTCAGAGCTTTGTTTCTTATCCAGAGGTCTTCAGCTCACAATGGTGTGTAATCCTTTGAAAAAAAAGTACCCGACATATAGCGGATGAGAACATAATTATTACGATAAATTGTTGCAGGCATAAGAGTAAACCTAACTATAGGTACATGTCATCTACTAAGGATTTGATGTTGGTCCGTCCTGTGGGCCGCTAGTGACACCTTCAAGTCATCTGCATACTGGATGAACAGACCCGTAGATAAGGGAAAGGGGTGTTAAAACCAAAAATGGCGGGTAGAAAGGTCAAAAAAGCGGGTAGAAAGGTCCAAAAA
The DNA here is from genome assembly GCA_034231615.1 of Meghimatium bilineatum. Lineage (NCBI taxonomy): Eukaryota > Metazoa > Mollusca > Gastropoda > Stylommatophora > Philomycidae > Meghimatium > Meghimatium bilineatum. Next base: position 10,986,238 of record CM067306.1, read on the forward strand.
ATGCGGGTAAAAAGGTCCAAAAAAGGCGGGTAGAAAGTTCAAAAAAAGGCGTAAATAATGTCGAAAAAAATAATTGTTTCTTTAGCAATAAAATGGTCATCAGATTTTATATCACAAGAGACTGACTCCCGGAAACGCGAATGACCTTTGTCCATGCTACATAGCCCCCCCCCCAACTCCTTCAGAGGTAATATCAACGGCCCTGCGAATGAAGCCATTCTTCTTCTTCTTCTTCTGCGTTCGCTCTCATATAACCACAACGAATATATGGTGTGATTTCCGCCGAGGAGCGTGAAGCACGTTGTGCTGCACGTTCCACAGTAGAACTGTGTTATTTGCACCTCGGTTGGTCACTTTGTGGTCTCGGCGTCCGGAGTCCAGCACATCCGTTTTCGTCATGCCTTTAATTCGGGTAGTAGGCTTCCCTAGTCCGTGACAGCCTGCCTATCTGACTCTTCGCCAAGACGATTGTCGTTCACTTCTATCTCGCAAGAGGTGTTCCACCGTCTATGAACTTGTCTCGTGTAATTGGACGTTCTGTGCCTCTGCCCATCGGGTACTGAACCTTTTCTCATTCGCGAGCCTGTTTCCCTATAAGAAAGAACTCGACAGAAGATTTGGACCCTGACTCTCTCGCCTTCTTAGCCAAGGTGTCGTTCACCGACATCGTGAACCCCCTCGCCCAAGTTAGAGTCTCACAGCACGCGTTTGAGAGCAAGGCGTTCTCGATATGAGCGACCTTGTCCCAATAGCGACTGAGTCCCTCTGCAACTAAACCCTTTCTCTCTGAAAGTATATTTCCGGTATAGGAAAGCTTTACATGAGAGTTGGGCCAGGGCTGCCATCGTTGTCCCTTTTGTGCCTGAGCCCATCGGGTACGGAACCCTTTCTCTTCGCGAGCATGTTTCCATTATAGGAAGGCTCGACATTAGAGTTAGGTCAGGTCTTGTTGCTTTGCCGGGCGCCCATGATTGGGTCTCGGTCTCTGCCCATGAAGGGCACAGGTAACTAGAAGCTCATCTCGAGCTACCAGAGCTTGTAGTTCCGATTTCCTTGGAACGTTTTCACTTTCTATTTGCAGTTAGCGCTGCCCTCTAGCGCTGTTCTGCCCTTTTATTGTACTCAGTATAAAATATATTCATCTCTCGGCATGCATCTCCTTTTTCGTGCCTTTTTCATTGGCCGCCCCTCTAATGTTCGGACTGGACTGACTAGCGTCACTATGTGTCGACAGTGACGGTGCATGTGTTGGTGCTGGTAGTGTCGGAGATATTGTCTGTCTCTTATGCAGTCAAATCTCTTTCCATCTGCTACCTCAACATTCTTGGACACGATCGCCAAATGATTTAGCCACAATCAGCAGGAGCCGCTGTATTTCTGTTTCCAGTGTGACCGCGAGGAGGTACATTTGGGATGCTGGTTATCTGCTAACCCTAGATCCGCCGAGAGCTTTGCGTTTCTTTGGCACCCCAATGAAGCCAACCATGCATAATCGTAGTTCTCTGCCGGTATTTACAAAGCACCTACGAGTTTACTCTGAGTGACATGTCGATACACAGCGAGTGACCAATAGCGTGAAAATATATTGACCTGCAACTGTCAGAATACATTTCTGTAATGATATATCCAGTGCAATAAACAGCAAAAACACCAAACACATAGGTGTGTGTACTAGCTTGAAATCGATCTTCCTGAAGACTAATATATGTATTCTGATCAAAGTGCCAGGTGAAGAGTTCCCATGAAGTGTAGACATACAGAATAAACATGTATTACTTGTAAGAATTTTTTGAAAGAAAGCTGGACTTTTTTTTTCGAGGATAAAAGTAAGAATCTTTGAAATTATAGATAGGTTTACCATCCTAATCATTAGTCATGCCGACTGGCGTAGGCGTTCATGTATCTTCACAAACAGTGGTCTAGTGTCTACTATCAGCCCGTTTGCGGATTTTCTCTTGCGGAATCTCATTTATTCTGACGTATGATTATGTTTCCTTTTATTATGTATTGCCCGAACTTTCATCAATTAGTTTCATTCATGCTTAGACATTTACTGTTAGTTTTCAGTCATTTCCGCACTAATTTATTGCACACAGTAAATCCTAGATTGATAGCATCAAGAAATTGACTAGACGCGATTTTTCATCACTCCTCCAGAATGTCTAAGGATAGAGACGTCGCGACATGTACAAGAAGGATATTGATAGTGCCTTCGAAAGAAAAACATCCTGTCTCAACCGTAGATTGGATTGATAACATCATGGAATTGACTAGACTCGATTATTCTTCACTCCCCCTAATGTCTAAGGATAGATTTGTTTGGAGCGCTATTTTTGTTCATGTATCCATTATGACACTAAAATGACCTTGCTGAAGATCCTACTCGATGGTAAAATCAAGAAAAGACGATCAAAATGTAGGCAGAGATACTAGTTGCAAAGTAACATTATCAGATGGACATTCTAGTAGAGACAGGAGATGGTCTGTTGCAGCCAACCAGCGTTGCAGATACACTCAATGAGCATGATTCACTGTGACACCTCTACGATCCCAGTATGACACTCCTACGATCCCAGTGTGACGCCCCGACGATCCCAGTGTGACATCCCTACGATCCCAGTATGACACTCCTACGATCCCCAGTGTGACACCTCTACGATCCCAGTGTGACACCCTGACGATCCCAGTGTGACACCCACGATCCCAGTGTGACACCCACGATCCCAGTGTGGCGCCCCTACGATCCCAGGTGTGGCAGCAACAATCATGCCACGGACCTCATTATTATATTATTATTGTCATGTCATAACCGCATACAGAAAATGGAGTCAGCGCCCATTTGGTGACTTGTTTCATAAGCTTCTTAGTCTGTAATTTTCCTTTCTAGTGATTAGTGAGTTAGTTAGTTGGTTGGTTAGTTAGCTGGCTGGCTGGTTTATTGGTTGGTTGATTGGTTCGTTGGTTAGCTTGTTAAGTATGTTCAGAAGATTTTTGGTTTAGTAAGTTTAGTTGGTCTAGTTGGATTAGTTAGTTTGGTGTAGTTAGTTCAGTTAGTTCAGTTAGTTTAGTTAGTTTAGTTAATTTAGTTAGGTTAGCTAGTTTAGTTAGACTAGTTAGTTTAGTTAGTTTAATTAGTTTAGTAGGTTAGTTAGGTTAGTTAGTTTAATTCTTCTTCTTCTTCATCGTCCATTCTCAAACTCCCGCTGGATCTCCCTTGTAGCAGGACCATTGTCCTACTAGATTTCCAGCAGGATATAGTCCAGAGAATGGAAATGCGTTGTGTCGCCGTTTTATTTGCGCTAATGACCCGACACATCCGTCTTCGGTGGCATTAGTTCAATTATATTAGTTAATTTAGTTAGTTTAGTTAACTTAGTTAGGTTAGTTAGCTTAGTTAGGTTAGTTAGTTTAGTTAACTTAGTTTAGTTAGTTTAGTTAACTTAGTTAGTTTAGTTAGTTTAGTTAACTTAGTTAGTTTAGTTAGTTTAGTTAACTTAGTTAGTTTAGTTAGTTTAGTTAACTTAGTTAGGTTAGTTAGTTTAGTTAACTTAGTTAGTTTAGTTAGTTTAGTTAACTTAGTTAGTTTAGTTAGTTTAGTTAACTTAGTTAGTTTAGTTAGTTTAGTTAACTTAGTTAGTTTAGTTAGTTTAGTTAACTTAGTTAGGTTAGTTAGTTTAGTTAACTTAGTTAGGTTAGTTAGTTTAGTTAACTTAGTTAGGTTAGTTAGTTTAGTTAACTTAGTTAGGTTAGTTAGTTTAGTTAACTTAGTTAGGTTAGTTAGTTTAGTTAACTTAGGTAGGTTAGTTAGTTTAGTTAACTTAGGTAGGTTAGTTTAGTTAGTTCAGAAGTCATGCTGCTGCGGAAAGTGATGAGAAAAAACACAGAAGATCAAGAAAAAACACTGTACTTATCGATAATTGACAATATAGATTTCAATTATTTCCAATCGTAAATGTGCTTGTAAATAATTCAAGTCATAAACTTGTCTTGACCGTAACCAGGTGGTGCTGGTTACACGCCATGCCATTAGAGAAATAGTATAAACATTCGATCAAATGGTATGTCTAGGACATCGTCCGAGTCCCTCATCACTTATACAGTCCTGTGGTGTCATACGATATCAACATTCAAATACGACGCTGTTATCTTAACTTGATTTTCATCGGTGACTTGTGCATACTTTGCGCGGACAGTCAATGAAAATCACGGGAAAAGTCAAATGGAGTAAATTTTGAATAATGGAGTGACTAAACCACATGACTGTAGGTTTTACGAGGTACTCAGGTGGTCGCCTGTGTATTACCAGGGTCAGAAGTAAGAGCACTGAATTATTATTGTCGTCAAACTCATAGCAATTCATTATCGTAGACGTGCCATTTTGTAAATGTTAATACAATTATTCGAATATGCCTCTCTGTTCTCAGTTCCTTGTTTGAGTATGGTGAACATTGAAAGAATAGTATCCGCCGAATACGGATGTGTCGCGCCATTGGCGCAAATAAAACGGCGACATAACGCATTTCCATTTTCTGGACTACGGTAGGTTAATGAGTTGCCTCTCTTTCGGAGAGGCGTGCCCTCTCAACCAGCGGACAAAGTCCAGTTAGGCTATATAAGGACACACTACCATAAAATATTAGAGGTAACAAAGGCCCCAAATGTACGGTACTATATCCTGCTGGAAATCTAGTTGGACCATTGTTCTGCTATAAGGGAGCTCCAGTGGGAGTTTGAGAATGAACCCTGAAGAAGAAGAAGAAGAAATATTAGTAAATCGCAAACAATAGTAATCCAGCTGACATCCATATAGCAAGAGTAAACTAATGGGTTTGAGAGGTAGACTCACTAGAAAAGGCATCAATTGTTTTATTTTTTTATTTTATTTGATTACTTTGGAAATCTTTTAAATAGTGATTTCCTTTGGAACAAGTAAATGATAATATTACCTCCCATTTACTAATGACTCTGAAGAAGCCGCCTGTCTGGAATAATGTGTGTAAGTAGCTGTTTCATTGTTCCCTAGCGTCGCATTTCTCTCTGCTAAGGTTTATTTATGTTAAAATTCTCTTCAATCCATTCTGTGTAACCTCTCACTTACTCTCGCTCACATTTCCTCCACTTGATGCGATGTGGTAGAAGACGGGAAACGTGTTGACTAACATTGCTAGACATGTAGGTACCGTCTGGACGCACCTGGTTCTAATCCCGTTTACTACATTATTTGTTTGTTTGTTTTATTTTGTTTGCGTTCGCTCTCTGATAACCAATACTACATTTCGTGTGATTTCCGCCGGAAAGTGTGAAGTACGTTGTGCTGTTGGTTTATAGCAGAGTTGCGTTTATTTGCGCCTTCCAGTTCAGCACATCTGATTTCGGCTTGCCTTTTAATTCGGGTGTACTTCCCTAACCGTTGAAGACCTTGGTATCTATCATCAGGTGGTGGGGGTGTATCGACTCTCTGCCGTGACAGTTTACCACTCACTGTGTCCTTGGATTTTCAAGCTTAATCATGTCCCTGGGTGGCGGTCTCAAATGAGGCGGGAATTAGGGATTTAGGCTTGGGTCGACTACGTTTATCTCGCACGAGGTTTTCCGCTGTCAATGAACTTACCTCGAGAATTTTGTGTACTGTGCATGTGCACATTAGGTACGGAAACTTTTCTCATCCGCTAGCATGATTCCGGTATAGAAAAACTCGACGATAGAGATGGGCCCAGGTTTGTTCTTCCTCTTAGCCGAGGTGTCAGTCACCGACACAGTGAACCCCTCGTCCGAGTATGCTTTTTCCTTGTAACGACCATGCTTTCGAAATTAATAGTATTATAGATTTAGCAGTCCGAGTAGGAAGCTTCATGTCAAAGTATTTCACAAAGAGTTATGAAATTCATAGTTTCCAATCGCTCACTAAAAGATGGTGTCTATTGTGTACGAAAAATAGGTCTACAAATATCTTCCCATTGCACAGGCGAATCATTACTATCATCAAGTACCGTCTCTGCAGCAAAGGTTGGCTGCAACGAATCTCTTACATCCTTTTTATATTGCCTTAGTAGTGCACTCTGACATGCTGTGTCTTGTTCATCCACAACTGGAGACCATTAAAATCGTATAAAAAATATTTTAAGAAATATATCAACTTATTTATCAAAGAATTTAGCAGAATTGATCCAAGCTCTTGGAAAACCACAGGTCTTGGGGTCCAGTCTTGGGGTCCAGTCCTATGGTCCAGTCTGGCATGATCAGATCAGTGTGAGTATTAAGAGTTTTAAACAGAGAAGAGCAATGCATGTCATTCAAAAATGAGACAAACAAGAAAGAAGAGGCCAGACTGTAGACCCTCATCTCAGAACTGACTAAATTCCTGCTCACGTTGCTGCAAGTTTCAAGGCCAAGATTTGAACTCATCATTTATTTTAGAACTCGCAAGCACAAAATCCTAACTTGACTTTTTTTTTTAATTCCACACTCATCTTCGCTTGCGAACATCGCCATTATCATTCTGCCCATCACATGATGTCTACCTCCCATTTTTATCTTTGCCTTTCACTTCCTCTCCGCCAACCCTCTAATCTACACTCAAGTAATGTCTTCAGCAATGAGGTCTTACTTATATATCTGCCCTCCTCTTGCTCTTCGCCCTCCTCTTGTACTCCTCCCTCCTCTTGCTCTCCGCCAACCCTCAAATCTACCTTCAAGTAATGTCTTCAGCAATGAGGTCTTATTTATGTATTTAAATACAAATTTGCAGACATTTGTATATCTGCTCTTCGCCCTCCTCTTGCACTCCTCCCTCCTCTTGCTCTCCGTCCACCTCTTTTTCTCCGCCCACCCTCAACTTTACCTTCAAGTAATGTCTTCAATAAGTTCTCTTGAATATTAATACGTCCACAATATTGTTTTTCGTCTTCTTCGTCAGTGTTCATTCTCAAACTCCCGCTGGTTCTCTCTTGTATCCGGACAATAGTCCTACTAGATTTCCAGAAGGATGTAGTCCAGAT
>CM067306.1:12213235-12227564 GCA_034231615.1 Meghimatium bilineatum
TTAGTTACCATGTTCTAAGTTTATCCTATGATTCGCGCCTCCGTGTGATGAATAACTAACTACCAGGTAAGACAAACACGCGGGCTGGTTAGATTACATTACTCACTGTTATGGCCGCGTATTATTTGAAAACCTGGCATTTCTTATTGAATAAATACTGACAGATTGTCTGAGCATTTCTTGAAACTTGTAGCACTTTTTGTTTTCTGCCATCTTCTGTGGACTCTTACAGGTGATTCTACGACCTATATAATTAATTAAAATACAATTAGAACACATACGATTAGAATAAGTACAATTAGTACAGATATAATTAGAACAGATATAATTAGAACAGATATAATTAGAACAGATACAGTTAGAATATATATAATTAGAACATATATAATTAGAACAGATACAGTTAGAACAGATAGAATTAGAACAGAGTAAGTGTCGTAGTTATTCCTGCAATAACATGCCAATAATTTAATGAACTAACAAGTGAAAGAATATCTTATCAATATTCGCAATGTTTCTTTGCCTCGATCACCAGTAATTGCGAGCAATAGAGTTCTCACATCCTTTCGTGTCATTGGGAGGTTATTAAACTATAAGTGGTATTTATTGTTCTGAAACGATACCTTGTATTCAGAAAGGGTAAGAGCATAATTATAAAGATAAAGTTATATTGGGCTACTACAAGTAGAAAGTCTCACCGTGTATAATTGACTAGCGGTTTATGGTTTCATGGTGGTTGTTCTGAGGTGGCCACTGGTCAGGCATTCCACTTGGGAGAATATTTGTAACGATAAGCTGTTAGAAGACAATAACTTCTGAATGTATAATGTACGTAGATTTATATCTACTTTTTTCTCTAAAATGTATATCGCACCACAATGATTGTGTTCGTTTCCAACATTTTTTATGGGCTCGTCTTCATAGCAAAAATATAAGTTTTGTTGTCACTCAATGCGCAACCTATTTTTGTAAAATGGGAAACATACCATGAATAGAATGTAAATATTTTGGATTTTTTTTTGCACCACTGATACATTCAATTGCATTGCAATGGAAACGAACATCTTTCGAACCATGACCAAATTTGACAAAGTACTCTTTGTAAGCTAGACCTACTAACTCCTCTATCACTGAGCTTAGCATATCTTATTTGCTGCACACACTTTCTTTAGATTTATTTGATATGCGCGAACTGGTATTTGACTTATATTACGTGACCACACGATATGTGTCAATGTGCACAATCTAACCTAAAGGACGTGACCACGCGATATGTATCAAATTGGACACTCTGACATATAGGACGTGGCTACCGGTATGTGACAATGTGGGCAATCTGAAGAAAACACAGAATATATTTGATATAATTAGCCACTGTACTACATTACAGGAAGAAGCTGTGACTATGAGACAAATATCTGTCGGATAAGCTCTACAGCTCTGCCTTGGTTCACACATCAATTACAACACCAACAATTACAACACCAACAATTACAGCACCAACAATTACAGCACTAACAATTACAACACCAAAAATAACAACACCAAAAATTACAACACAAGATATTACAGCACCAACAATTACAACACCAACAATTACAACACTAACAATTACAACACCAACAATTACAGCACCAACAATTACAGCACCAACAATTACAACACCAACAATTACAACACCAACAATTACAGCACCAACAATTACAACACCAACAATTACAACACCAATAATTACAACACCAACAATTACAACACCAACAATTACAGCACCAACAATTACAACATCAGCAATTACAACACCAACAATTACAACACCAACAATTACAGCACCAACAATTACAGCACCAACAATTACAACATCAGCAATTACAACACTAACAATTACAACACCAACAATTACAACACCAACTAATACAACACCAACAATTACAGCACCAACAATTACAACACCAACAATTACAGCACCAACAATTACAACACAAACAATTACAACACCAACAATTACAGCACCAACAATTACAACACCAACAATTACAACACCAACAATTACAGCACCAACAATTACAACATCAGCAATTACAACACTAACAATTACAACACCAACAATTACAGCACCAACAATTACAACATCAGCAATTGCAACACCAACAATTACAGCACCAACAATTACAACACCAACAATTACAGCACCAACAATTACAACACCAACAATTACAACATCAGCAATTACAACACCAACAATTACAACACCAACAATTACAACACCAACAATTACAACACCAACAATTACAACACCAACAATTACAACACCAACAATTACAACACCAACAATTACAGCACCAACAATTACACCATCAGCAATTACAACACTAACAATTACAACACCAACAATTACAGCACCAACAATTACAACATCATCAATTACAACACTAACAATTACAACACCAACAATTACAACACCAACAATTACAACACCAACAATTACAACATCAACAATTACAACACCAACAATTACAGCACCAACAATTACAACATCAGCAATTACAACACCAACAATTACAACACCAACAATAACAACATCAGCAATTACAACACCAACAATTACAACACCAACAATTACAACACCAACAATTACAACACTAACAATTACAACACCAACAATTACAACACCAACAATTACAACACCAACAATTACAGCACCAACAATTACAACATCAGCAATTACAACAACAACAATTACAACACCAACAATTGCAGCACCAACAATTACAACACCAACAATTACAGCACCAACAATTACAACACCAACAATTACAGCACCAACAATTACAACACCAACAATTACAACACCAACAATTACAGCACCAACAATTACAACACCAACAATTACAACACCAACAATTACAACACCAACAATTACAGAACCAACAATTACAACATCAGCAATTACATCACTAACAATTACAACACCAACAATTACAGCTCCAACAATTACAACACCAACAATTACAACACCAACAATTACAACACCAACAATTACAGCACCAACAATTACAACATCAGCAATTACAAAACCAACAATTACAACACCAACAATTACAACACCAGCAATTACAACACCAGCAATTACAGCACCAACAATTACAACACCAGCAATTACAGCACCACCAATTACAGCACCAACAATTACAACACCAGCAATTACAGCACCAGCAATTACAACACCAACAATTACAGCACCAACAATTACAACACCATCAATTATAACACCAACAATTACAACACCAACAATTACAACATCAGCAATTACAACACTAACAATTACAACACTAACAATTACAGCTCCAACAATTACAACACTAACAATTACAACACCAACAATTACAACACCAACAATTACAGCACCAACAATTACAACATCAGCAATTACAACACCAACAATTACAACACCAGCAATTACAGCACCAACAAATACAGCACCAACAATTACAACACCAGCAATTACAGAACCAACAATTACAGCACCAGCAATTACAACACCAACAATTACAGCACCAACAATTACAACACCAACAATTACAGCACCAACAATTACAACACCAACAATTACAGCTCCAACAATTACAACACTAACAATTACAACACCAACAATTACAACACCAACAATTACAGCACCAACAATTACAACATCAGCAATTACAACACCAACAATTACAGCACCAGCAATTACAGCACCAACAAATACAACACCATCAATTACAACATAAGCAATTACAACACCACACATTGCAACAGAAGCATTAGGAGTAACTGCAAGTACATCAACAGCACAAGCAGCAACAAAAGGGCCAGAAACAATAACATCAACTACAACAGATAATATTTTAAGTTTAATTCAGCACAAGTACAGTTACTCTCCCATCCTCGGCGTTTGTTCTAGAACGCCTGCTAGTTAGCAATATTTTGAAGTCCAGCGTCAATGGAAGTATGCAGATAAAAACATAAATACACTTTCTTCCGTTATGGAATAATGCAACTAGATAGACATACTTTCTTTTGTCATTATCCAGCCTCTACGCTCGGTGAACGAACTCTATTTACTCTAAATATAAGTTGTGTTCTGCCAGCCGTTGCTTTTGGATAAGGATCTTTAGTTGCAACATCAAAATCGTCCTTTTTCGTCGTACTTATATTTATTACAATTTATTACTTTTTAGATACATTTTTAGTAATGCTAACGTACATGTATAACAATTCTTATCAAATATTACATTTTATTTCTGTTACTGTAGCCTACGTATTTTTGTGGTATATACTCTCTCATTTCAGTGAATAGATCCAGAAAGTGTCTATTTTGCTCGCAATTTTGTTAAAAATACTTGAATATATTAAGTGTATTTTGACTAAATACAGTGTTAGGCCGAGCTCTCGTTGTCACGAAAAACATCGTCCAAAATACAGTGTTAGGCCGAGCTCTCGTTGTTACGAGATTCATTCTCCAAAATAGACGCTATTTAATCACGGGAACAGTTAGATAGCACTAGTTTTAAATGTATAATTATTTAGAGACTCCGCGAGACCACCATTCCTTGGTGAGACCATCGTTGCTCGGGGAGAACATCATTCTTGGGGAAACCGCCTTGCTTAGTGAAGATAATCATTGCTAGGCCAGACCTTCATTGCTCTGTTAGACGACATTTGCTTGGTGATGCCATTCGTGCTCGGTGAGACCATAATTGCTCGGTCAGACAATCATTGCTCGATCAGACAATCATTGCCATGTCTGACAATCATTGCTCGATCAGGCAATCAATGCTCGGCCAGACAATCATTGCTCAGTAACTAAGGGCATATTTCGGTAGTGGAATGATTAGATGTTTTAGAATAAAGTCAAGAGACAGATGAAAAACAGCATTTTTATGCTAAAACTCTACTGTCAATGCCAGACACGGGGCGCTGAAAGCAGCCCAGCAGAGAAAAATTACATGTGGGATGAAATTTCTGAGAATAGTCACAGTAGTCACCAATTTAGACAACATGAGAAATGATGAAATGAGGAGAAGTATCGGTATAGGAACACGCACATAATACATCGAGAAACAACACATAAAATGGTTTAGACATCTTATGAGAATGAACCATAACCAACTATCAACAAGAACATGTAACATAAAAAGACCCGAATACAAGTCCATAGGAATACCTAGAACAAGATGGATAGATAACACCAAGACAAAACTGAACAAATACGGATTCAACGCAGCTAAGGCAACACATCTGCCCTTGGATAGACAACTAAAGCTCCCAGCCACCCCATATACGATTAATGGCAAGTGTGGATATTCTGACCATCATCCACCTGGGGATAGACAATAGATAATGATTAGATTTGGTCTCAGAAAGAACTCAATCTGACTTTTTAGTAGTTCGAAAGACTACCATCCATATTACACGGGTAATTCAACTTGATATAATAGTAGTGTAAACAAATATCACACTAGTTGTACAGTCACGCTGGTGTTGCTAAGCCCGAAAGGGGAGCAAAAAATAATGACACTATTACCTGTCATGCGCGTTGTAAGAGGCAAATAAGGTGGTGTTGGATGTGGGGTTGGCTGTTCCATCCCATATATATATATATATATATATATATATATATATATATATATATATATATACATACGGTCAACATGACCTAGAAATCATGCTAAAATCGGATGTGTCGGAGCGAAAAGCGCATATAGCGAAGTTGTAACCAATGAAAGAACACATTCTATTCCCCAGACTATGTCCTGCTAATTCGCAGGAATTTGAGAAAGAACGAAGACAAAGAATTTGGACAATTAGGGCATATGCTATAAATGCTTAAATTACTTTAATATTTACATTTACGGTATTTCTAGGGATGATGTGGACACCATCACGCCCATAAACCTTTAATTTTCCAGAAGACCTTACGCCAAAATCCTTAGTCTGGGTTGACCTAGGGGATATTGATATTCTAAATAAGGGGTCGGCAACCTTTTGCTGTGTGCCAACTGAAGGTTTCAAATTATTAAGAGTGCCAACTACATATATCATTTTATACAAGTCGAGGCCAATATTCTTATTTTACCATATATTTTATTTTTATATTTTAATTAATTAATATATAGTGATATTCAATAATATGTAAAGTTGTAAACAACATTAAAAGAAATAGAGTTTCTTGAAAGATTTAAAAAAATCCGTTTTCTTTATTATTAATGGGAGCCTTGCCCTTACATGATCTTAGCAAGTTGATTAATATCGAGAACATACTTTGTCACTTTGAGCTTGACACAATTTTCTGAATTTTCAGGCGTTAGGCGACTACTCTGTGGATTTAGCACTGCTTTCATGTTAGAGAAAATTTGCTTTATACAGGAAACTTGAAGAGTCTGCGTGCCATTTGAAATTGCTTGGCGTGCCAAGTGTGGCACGCGTGCCATATATTGCCGACCCCTGGTCTAAATGATTGTAACGTACAACTGAACATCCAACAAACTTGGATTACAGCGCACTAACGATTAAACAATTACGGCTTCAACATCGCAATTAGATGAGGTATATAAAAAGGGTTAAATAGCAATTTTACGTTGAACAATACACATGATCGACGTTTCGTCCGAAACGTCTCAAAAGTTAGGAACAAGCACAGAATGAAAAAATTAAATTAAGTGAAGACTACATGCAACTTATGGTATCATTCTGTGTTTGTTCGTCTTTTCTTGATAAAGACCTTTTGATCGATACGTCGATCCTGTATATTGTTGAACGTTAAATTGCTTTTTAACCCATCCTCCTCCACCACTCCGATATTTTCTTACCATACGGTGCACTGTGTTTATTGCAGTCTCTCGATTACTCAAACAGAGGAGATACAAATCAAACGAGAATCTCAACAAGAAACGTCTTTTCTTCTGTCACTTCTTCTTCTGCATTTGTTCATAAATTTCAACTGGTTAGCATAATGTATTACAGATAACGGAATTCTTTATCTCATAGTTTACACCTTTGCAGTGATATCTGCGATGTTTGATTTTACACTTCCGATTTCAGCATGAAGTTTTGTTTATTTTCCATTCATTTGCAAGATATTGCTTGTGAAACTCTCTTTCCAACATTGTCATTTCACTAACTAGCCTATTGGAACTTTACTTTCAAGTGTGTTTATTTTTCTTCCTCTTGCACCGTCCACAATATTGAAACATCTCAATAAACCTGTTTTATTTTTCAACTCTTACACCGTACACAATATTGAAACATCTCAATAAACCTGATTTATTTTCCAACTCTTACACCGTACACAATATTGAAACATCTCAATAAACCTGATTTATTTTTCAACTCTTCCACCGTACACAATATTGAAACATCTCAATAAACCTGATTTATTTTCCAACTCTTACACAGATGAAATCCAACGGAACTCCTGGGAATACAATGAATGGTAAGTTCAACCAAACACTTGTAGATATTTTCTTAAATATTGAATTCTAATTTTTTTTAAACCATGCAAAATAATTGATTCTCTAATAGATTACATTAAAAAAAATAATTGCATGTCTTCACGAAATAGGCCTAGATATAAAGAATAAAGACATCAGATTGATTGGAAATATATATTGGGATCAGACTACAACAATAAGGTGTGATAAAAGCTTCTCACCGTACAAAGAAATAAGAAGAGGGGTAAGACATGGATGTATTTTATCACCCAGCTTATTTAATATCTGCACAGAGAAGATCTTTAAACATATAGAAGGAGTGCCAGGACTCAAAATCAGTGGAGAAATAAACAACCTGAGATATCCACATTGCACTTCTTTTAACAGAGAATGAACATTAACTACAGCGACTAACCGACGAAGCTAATTTATTACCTGCGTTACCGTGGCCTTGGATCACTTGAACAGGAAGCTAGTATAACCGAGTTACCGCGGCATTGGATCACTTGAACGGCAAGCTAGTTTAACCGAGTTACCGCGGTGTTGGGTCATTTGAACAGGAAGCTAGTTTATTGCCTGAGTTACCCCTGCCCCTTGAAATATAGCGTGACTAGAAATGAACATTATTGTGGACTGCAAGAAATGTTTCTCAGCCAACAGAGAACTGGAACTTTAAGCCGTAGTGTAGTTTTAGATATATATCAGGGAGATTGAAACACGTATGTTCCTTGTACAGTGCTCTTGATCTCTCGACTAAATAACTAAATAAACAACTAATTATTTATAATATTTTTCAGGACTCACTGATGGAAACAAAATGGCAGATAGTAATGGCGACAGCATGAGCTATGAATTTAGAAAAACTATAAGTGAAAATAAGGACTCAAAGTGCTGCTATCGAAATAGATACTACCTCAGTGCTCTCGGCCTGGTTCTTGGCTTGTCTGCAGCTGGCGTCATTATCTTTTTCACAGGTATTGTGTGGCAACTATGATGAGTTCGTCTCTATGTTATTCCGATCAAAAGAAGAGGGTCAAAATAGTAAATACTGTCATGTGCGATAATTTTGTGAGATGTGATTGACAGAAAATTTGGAGTTAGGGATTTTGTGATAAAGCCAATTAAGAACCCATGCATGGACTCTGCTTCTTCGTTTGTATCAAACTCGTGTATATGACCAGAATGTAGTATAATTCGTTCTTCTGTCTCCATATATTGTATCAAACTCATTTATGTTAGAATATGTCGCCTTGAAAATGGACTGATCTGTGTCACTGTTTACAGTATGGCTGCGATATCTACTATTCTAGGTCTGAGACATGCGTTTTGGTCATGGCTTCTGAATAATTATGATGCTCTATTAATTGGACAGCAACCACCACTACCAAAAATCCTTGTATTCACTATATATTAGACCGCCACCCAACTACCCACAACCCTCGTATTCACTATTAATTGGACAGCAACCATTCTACAAAAACCTGTGTATTCACCTATATTTATAAAAACCTTCTATCCACCCATTATTCACCCTGTATTCACTATTAATTGAACCGCAGCCTCACTAATAACACTCCGTGCAGTCACCTTTTACGACATGCAAGATTGTATATTTCTTCCAAAATATAAATATTTGTTAAATGAAATTTTATGTTGAACAAACGCATCTGATCAACTTTTCGACCACAAGGTCTTTATCAAGGTAGGAACAAACAAACACAACACGGAGCCACAAAATAAAAGGGAGACTACATACAAGCAATTTAGTATAAAACTAAAAATTATCAGCTATTTGATTGTGTTATTCCATTCTGTTTGTCCCTATATTGATGAAGACCTTTAGGTCGAAACGTCAATCATGTGTATTTTTCGACGTAAAACACATATGTAACACTTTATATATATATATATATATTATATATATATATATATATATATATATATATATATATATATATATATATATATATATATATATATATATATATATATATATATCCCAATTTTTACTTACTATAAAGAGCACATTTTTACTGTTGTTCCCAAACGAATATATGTCAGTCTGGTGCTCTACATGATTGATGTGAACAAGGATAGTCAAAATTTCGATTCCTTTTGTACGTGTACCGGCACTCCACTGACAGCATTTCAATTAACTTAATTTATATCGGTGTCGTCCATCTCCTCTACGAAATTTCCTTTACCGGCAAGCAGAAAAAACATAGCTGTCAGAATATATGAAACTTAATATTCTGTGTTTAAGATAGTATGTGTTAATAGGAGTCCCGTGTGCGTTTCAAACAGAAGTAGGACATATACTGTGACAATGCAGTAATTATGATCATCTTTGGGTCACAGGGCATGAGCATATTGACCTCTCGATCAGCAATCACCCACAACCGTGATTATTATAGAATTTCGAGAGAAAACGAAATATTCTACTGCACTGTTTTTTATATTATAGAGTTTGTATAAAGCTTTTGCACGTTCTAGAGAAATGTTTTTATACATAATCTATATGTTAATATTACTATAAGAAACTTCTCTCTGTTTTATTTTCTTAGTTTTTTTTCTGTTAGACGTCCTAGCATTGTCTGATGATCGGTTTTAGAGTTTTCTGTTAGAAGTCCTAGCATTGTCTGATGATCGGTTTTAGAGTTTTCTGTTAGAAGTCCTAGCATTGTCTGATGACCGGTATTAGAGTTTTCTGTTAGAAGTCCTAGCATTGTCTGATGACCGGTATTATAGTTTTCTGTTAGACGCCCTAGCATTGTCTGATGACCGGTATTAGAGTTTTCTGTTAGACGTCCTAGCATTGTCTGATGACCGGTATTAGAGTTTTCTGTTAGACGCCCTAGCATTGTCTGATGACCGGTATTAGAGTTTTCTGTTAGACGCCCTAGCATTGTCTGATGACCGGTTTTAGAGTTTTCTGTTAGAAGTCCTAGCATTGTCTGATGACCGGTTTTAGAGTATTCTGTTAGACGTCCTAGCATTGACTGATGACCGGTTTCAGAGCTCTGGTACGTTTAGTCATTTAATAGACATTGATAATGATGGTGTTCTTTCCTCCTTCGCAAGCGAAGATTAACATGGCATGAAAAAAACACAATACAAGCGATGAAAAAGAAATAATAATAATAATAAATTGGTAATTGTCTATTTTGGTTTATGAGTTCATAGATGTTCGATGAGTCCGATTTGTGCACGGAAAGTTCTATTGCAATATATGCAGGAGTGCTGAAGGTTCGGGGTAGAAGAATTTGCGAATTTTTCCTTCCACTTCTTGCGCTTGTGAATTGCCCGCAGAGTTCTTTTTTTTTTCTTCAAATTTTGAGATGCCAGCAGTGATCTGGGTGTGCCAGGCTGAGTGATTAAGTGCTGTAGTCTCCCAGGAGCTAGGATCGATGCTGCAGTGCTTGAGAGAGCTTTTTAGGTGATCCTTGAAACGCTTTTTCTGCCCTCTGCTTGAACGTTTACCTTCGCACAGTTACCCATAGAATAATCTCTTTGGAAGGCGCTTGTCTGACATACGGGCGATGTGGCCAATCCAGCGGAGTTGGGACCTAGTCAGCAGGGCATGGATGCATTAATATTGTGACGTAATGTGTGGAGGTTTACTCCTTCAATCAACCTTCTTCTTGGTCTTCCTCTGCCTCTTACTTCTTCCATTCTCATGTTGTATGTTCTTGTTGCTGGCCAATGTGTGTTTATTCTTACTAAATGATTGAATCTATTAAGTTTTTGTTTTTCTATATATTTGTGCGCGGACGTTATTCCACCAATTCCTGTAAGCTCTTCATACTTCACAAGATCTGTTCTTGCACCTTGTATACTGATTGTCTTTCACATCTCATTTCATACATATTCTTCTGTCTTGATCTTTCGTTAATGTCCGCGTCTGACATTGATGTCATTATGTTGATAATAGGATTGAATTTATCATTTCCGCTTTGGTTTCGATTTGATGTGAATGCATGTTTTGGTTTTCATTTGGTGTGAATGCATGTTTTGGTTTCCATTTGGTGTGAATGCATGTTTTGGTTTCCATTTGGCGTGAATGCATGTTTTGGTTTCCATTTAGTGTAAATGCATGTTTAGTAAAGATAGCAATATGTTCATATTTTATGTAGTTGAAATTTAAATAGAAACATAAATTATTTAAAAGTTTGACTGAACTATCATGTATACGTATTATTACAGTTGATTCCCTTGGAAAGAATGGTAACCAGAACTTGAAAAATCCTTCGAAAGATTCAGTAAAAGGTACTAGAGTGTATTATGTTTAGTTTATGAACCAAATGATCTTCTTATATTTCATGTCGTATCGCTCTGACCATCTTGTCTATCCAAAGCCTCCTAATAGATGTGCTGACTATCTTATCTGTCCATAGCCTCCTAACATTTGCTCTGACAATCATTCTTATAGTTCATGTCGTATGGCGATGGCCATCTTGTCTATCCAAAGCCTCCTAATAGGTGTGCTGACAATCATTCTTATAGTTCATGTCGTGTGGTGCTGACCACATTGTCTGTCCACAGCCTCCTAATTCGTGTTCGGACAATCACTTGTATAGTTCATGTCGCGTGGCGCTGAACATCTTGTCTGTCCGCAGCTTCCTAATTCGTGTTCTGACATCATTCTTATAGATCTGGACGACATCAAAAATATAAATTGTGTTCAATGAATAGCCAGACATTAATCCAAAAAGTACCGAATGAGGTCCTGTTTACGTTTTGCAGCTAGGTCTTTAGTATGGTCGATGGTCACGCCAGGTCTATTAATAATTTTCACTATCAAGCTACTTGTAGTTGCAGCCCACGCTAAAGCTACACTCTCCACTCTAATAGTCTTCCCTACATATTGTGATATGAAAGCTCTACTTTCCTCTCTAATAGTCTTCCCTAGATATTATATTATGAAAGCTCTACTCTCCTCTCTAATAGTCTTCCCTACATATTGTGATATGAAAGCTTATGAACCACGCACAAATGCAACAGCAGAACCATCAATGTATATAACCCTATTGTTGTGCTGATGTTTTCAAACTAGTACACCTTCTACGTTGAATGGTTGTATGTTTAATGAATGAATAATGAATATGAATATCCTGTTAAATTTTATGTTTATGTGGTTATTATTCCACATGTTATTGTTCCCAGTTATTTCCATTGTTGAAGTTGTTTGCCGTATTGAGTACATATACTACATTTCTGTCACAACGCAACAAGAACATCTCACATTGATTTCTTTTTAATGAAATCTGCAACAAGAATATCTCACATATTTATGTTTTTAATGAAATCTGCAACAAGAACATCTCACATTATGTTTTTTAGTGAAATTTGCAATTAGTGAAAAATATATAAAACAATCAGATTCAATTTGATTGATGATTCACAATTTCTGATGATTCAGAAAATCAAAACCGTATATGTGCGTTAGCAATAGACTCATTTGAGATGCTTAAAATGTTGGTACTACTACGGATAATCACTCTTATCGTTGTCCCCGGACCCGCAACTGTGGAGGGTAACGAACGAGCCGAAAAACTTGCAACCCTAGCTACCATAACAGATGGTCAGCATATGAACAGAGCAGACGTGCTCAGTGCTCTTCGGACGTGCACACAATCAAGGCATGAATCAGTATCAAGAATTTGCCAAATGACAGTGTTTAAAGGTGTGGCTCGTAGAGAACAACCAGAAAAGAATTTCCAAAAGAATACTTAACCTACACAGAACCATCATCCTCTATATCATGAGAGGTTTACTGATATGGGAGTCTGAGCGCATATGGAAATGTCTAATATTCGAAGAGAATACTAAGAATACATATTAATGTTGAATAGTAGTAATACTAATCTAAAACATGCCAATAAAGACAATTTACATTATGAACAGGTATCACCAGCTCAACACGGCAAGACAAGAGCACTGATTTGACGACAATCGGTAAATGTGAAGCTTATATGTATGTCTAATTGTGGAATGTTGAAAGTATTTGCGCTGTGTTTGTTGCCAGTACCAAAATATCACATTTTAAACTTCAGTCCCAAGCCCTCAAATTATCCAGCTATTATATGAAATTATTTTAGGGACCAAACCCGAAATAAAGCAATAACGAAAACGGATGTGCTGAAGAACCTCGGACGTCCTGACCACAAGTGGCCAACCGGGGTGCAAATAATCACAGTTTTACTGTGGAACTTGCAGCACAACGTACTTCCCGCCCCCCAGCGAAAATCACACGAAATATTCGTTGTGGTTATTTGAGAGCGAACGCTGAAGAATATGAAATTATTTGAAGCATTGTCTGGCTTTGTGACTAAGTAGTATAGTTCTATTCATAGATATATTAATCATGTTACGGCCATTAGCCATGCTTCTCTAACGATCGGACTCGTCTTGCGCTTGAGAACCGCAACATATACCAATGTGGCACTCTTAAACCCATCGACAACAATGAGCGCCAGTCGCATGGCTGCTATCAAGTTTTTTCATCATTTCTCTGTTTGTTTCGTGTCACGTGTACGTAGCAATTTTTGTATATTCCTTATCCGGTGTCATTTCTTCTCTGACCTAGTCACAACTCTTCTGGTCAATCTACACATTACATTACAAATGGCCATTTGAACGTCTATAGTTTTAAAATTTCGTTTTCTGTTGTATTTTTAATTTTTTTTATCTTGATAAAGGCCTCTTTGTCAAAACGTCGATTTGTGTGTTATTATGTGTGTCTTCAGTGATTAGCAAAACTTTATTACCCTTTTCCTGGAAGTACCTGTTGGATTTTTAGTTTTCCGCAATATGTACACATTATCCATCATGATATTAACATGATTCCTGTCATCCCTGTT
>CM067306.1:12227664-12261154 GCA_034231615.1 Meghimatium bilineatum
TATTGTAGAAGATTTGTTATGTTAAATGTTATATGTTATCATTTGTGTTATGTAAATTTGAAGAACTCTCTTCTTCACCTTTAATAATGAGGTTTCATGCCAATATATTCTAGTGAGAATAATGGCAGAGAGGTTAGATCGTTGGTCTCACACCCGTGATTCCCAGGGTTCAACTTCCGGTAAGGACTATGTTTACTTTTCTTGAAGGGTACATTTATGAACTCACCCTGTACACGTTGTGGCGATATCAATTATATGTGTCCGTTATCGCACAGCTACAAGTACTACCGTGTACTCCTTAACGGAATAACATGAGGTAATGACAATTGAAAATTTATTCAATACTCAACAAAATATTTCAACTAAATAAGGACTTTCTTCTGCAATTCCAATTTGTTACTCAATGTCATTATCTATATACACATCGCGTCAGC
The DNA here is from genome assembly GCA_034231615.1 of Meghimatium bilineatum. Classification (NCBI taxonomy): domain Eukaryota; kingdom Metazoa; phylum Mollusca; class Gastropoda; order Stylommatophora; family Philomycidae; genus Meghimatium; species Meghimatium bilineatum. The sequence continues at coordinate 12,228,099 of CM067306.1, forward strand.
TGACAAGTGGCAAATAAAAATATAAGAGAAAATAAGAAATCAAAAATGGATTAAATAGCAGTTTAACGTTGAACGAAATTAGTCGAAACGTCTATTATGCGTATTTCTTCAATGTAAAACTGCTAATAAACCCATTGTATATTCTTTCCCTTAATGTATTTATTATATAGTACACAGTTTTATTGCAACCTTCACATTCATTAAATTGTCAAGATGCTGATGGTAAATTACTTAACAATATTAATGACTGTACACGATAAGTAAAATAGGTGACTTACCGTTGAATGAGTCGTTATGAAAGCCTTCATTGTCAATTCCTTCAACTTCCTGCATTCTACCCGCTACTGGCAACTCGCTTGTAGAATATTTCATAACTGGATTCTGTTTACGCAAGCCAGGTATGCAATATAAATGTTGGTGCGGCAATATATGTGCCTTTAGTTGTTTAATAGTAAGAAACGATCATCCTATGAAGAAGGTGTGAAACAGCAATCTAGTTCAAAGGGGTCAACCCTGGTTCAATGTCCACTAGTTCATAGGATTATTGCCTCACTATATGTCCATCTTAGATCACGTGGGGGAAAACATACTTTTGGTAACTTTGGAAATCTAACGTATAATTGTATAATGTTTATTTGTAACGATATCAGTATTTTGAATACATGATACAGACGTGTATCACACATAAATTATGTAAGTATTATGTAAGTATTATGTAAGTATTATGTAAGTATTATGTAAACATGAATTATCTTTAACAAAATATACACAGATTGAGTGAAATATACACAGATTGAGTGAAATATACACAGATTGAGTGAAATATACACAGATTGAGTGAAATATACACAGATTGAGTGAAATATACACAGATTGAGTGAAATATACACAGATTGAGTGAAATATACACAGATTGAGTGAAATATACACAGATTGGGTGAAATATACACAGATTGAGTGAAATATACACAGATTGACTGAAATATACACAGATTGAGTGAAATATACACAGATTGAGTGAAATATACACAGATTGAGTGAAATATACACAGATTGAGTGAAATATACACAGATTGAGTGAAATATACACAGATTGAGTGAAATATACACAGATTGGGTGAAATATACACAGATTGAGTGAAATATACACAGATTGACTGAAATATACACAGATTGAGTGAAATATACACAGATTGAGTGAAATATACACAGATTGAGTGAAATATACACAGATTGAGTGAAATATACACAGATTGAGTGAAATATACACAGATTGAGTGAAATATACACAGATTGAGTGAAATATACACAGATTGAGTGAAATATACACAGATTGAGTGAAATATACACAGATTGAGTAAAATATACACAGATTGAGTAAAATATACACAGATTGAGTAAAAATATAGCCAAACATGCAGAGTGTTCTAGAATCACTTTTAGCTGTAGTGAATCAGTGGAGGCATGTACGGTTTGAAAATGTAATAAGACACAATTTACATTCTCAAATGTTTTTGCAAAGAAGATTTGAGAGTGGAAAAAGAGAAAATACGGTATATATATATATATATATATATATATATATATATATATATATATATATATATATATATATATATATATATATATATATATATATATATATATATATATATATATATATATATATATATACACATTTCTTTGCATTGGTAACATCAAGGAATGATGGTCCATACTTGATTTTTCTACACTAATCTTAAGTACTGATGACTCGAATGTTTGTATGGCATTTTTGTTGGTATCTCCTATGTTGCAACTATACCACCCTGGCGTGATGTGGAAATAGTAATATCTATTTATCTATCCATCCATCCATCTATATATCTATCCATATATCTTCTCATCCATACATTCAACCATCCATCATTACGTCCGCGGGTCCTTCTGTCTGTATGTCTGTCTATCTATCTTTCTATCTATCTATCTATCTATCTATCTATCTATCTATCTATCTATCTATCTATCTATCTATCTATCTATCTATCTATCGATCTATCTATCTATTTATCTATCTATCTATCTATCTATCTATCCATATATCCTCTCATCCATACATTCAACCATCCATCATTCCATCCGTGGGTCCTTCTGTCTGTATGTGTGTCTGTCTGTCTATCTATCTATCTATCTATCATAAGTGTACCGATCTCCGTTACAGCAGCCATCTCTTTGTATGTAAACTCAAGAGTCCCTGTCAGGAGTTGTGTGCGTGATCTTCAAGAAGTTTCCTAAACAGACTAAACACTTCGCTTGTGTGGTAATTTTGTTGATTGTGCTGTGGAAATTCTCCAAAACAAAGAAAGTTTGGGTAGCCCTTTTTACTATATGTCTCTTAGTTTTAAATGTCATCATATTCTTCTTCTTCGTTCATTTTCAAACTCCTGCAGATTATCAGGATGTAGTCCGAAGAACGGAATGCTTTGTGTCGTGGTTTACAGTTTAGTTGCGATATATGCGTCTTTCGACCAAACACATCTGATTTTAGCAGGATTTCTGATTCACTTTGATCTTCTATGGGAAGAGACAGTAATCACCACCTAACAAAACATGATGAGTCGTCTCCTTCGACATGAATAGCAGGAAAAAGTGTTGATATCCTTTGTTCTCGGGAGCAGCTACACTCGGACGTGTCATGTTCTATTTTCTAAGGAAGGGTAACTACTACAAAACACCACTCCCCTCAAATTCCATTACATGCTGGATTGAACACTGCCGCCCACCGAAGACGGATGTGTCTGGCCATTGGCGCAAATAAAACTGCGACACAGCGCATTTCCATTTTCTGGACTACATCCTGCTGGAAATCTAGTACGATCATAGTATTGCTACAAGAGAGATCCAGCGGGAGTTTGAGAATGAACACAGAAGAAGAAGAACACTGCCGAATATCAAACTTACGTTCTCGTGATTATAAGACAGACGAATTAACAACTACACCACAGAAATGTCCTAGTACAAAGCCTATACATCGAGACCACACGGCTTGACGACTTCATGGTGGAAATCTTTGATCTTTTGTAAAAAGCTAAGTTACTTACAAATTTTGTTTCACTACAAAATCCAAGGAATAATGTTATCAGTATCACTAGATGTTATCATAAACACAGGTATAGTTTAATGTGTCAGTGACGGTCTTACTGTGGGAACTAAATCTGATAAATTCTATCTTGAGGACATAAATATGAATGACAGGCAATTGAATGATGTTCTTAAAAATTGTTATATTTAATGTTGAGTTAGACAAGAGAATGAAAAGAGTACTTTCGTTACGCATAGCTTCCTACATTTCAGCTGTGACAAGACTGTTCTGGCAAATTCTAGAATAGGTGGCGTGATTGGTTTTGTAGTGGAAGACACGGCGATAAAGATGTAAAAATATGTTGATGAGTAACTGACAGAAAGTCCAGGATCTGTGCTAAAGATATTTCGCCCCCTAACTCTATATTGGAACCCCTCGGTCCTTAGACAATACCCATTGATGAAAGACCCATTGACTCTGCTTGTTCCTGTCCCACTGAACAAATCTCTAACTTCCTGGATAGTGTCTTCCAACCATTAATGGAACAACTTCCTACATTCCTGAAAGATACTAACCATGCCCTGTCCATCTTTGCTTTTATTTCCCTGTCCCCTGCCCATACTTATCGTCTCTTTCTTCTGTACGTCTGCTCCCTTTACCTCTCCATACCGCACTCAGAGGGTCTCAAGGCTGTGAAGTTCTTCCTCGACCAGCATCCTCACCCCTCTGTGTCTACTTCTACCCTTATCCGTCTTGCAGAACTCGTGCTTACTCTCAATTCTTTCTAGTTTCATGGGCACTTCTTTGACCAAATCAGTGGGGTCGCCATTGGCACCAAGATGGGGCCCAACTATGCCTGCTTGTTCATGGGCCACTTTGAGCATCAGGTATGGGAATCCTATGGAGGGCCTTTCCCATCGGTGTTCCATAGGTACATCGATGATGGAATCGGTATCACTGACATGTCTGAGGCTGACCTGGCACGTTTAATACAATTCATTGACAATTTTCATCCGGCCATCAAGTTCACATCTGAGATCTTCACCTCCCATGTGAATTTTCTTGACATATCCATCACTATCCAACCCCTCTGTCTTAGCACATCGGTACATTACAAACCGACTGATGCTCATATATTTCTTCTATACAACTTTTCTCATCCCTCTGCCCGTCGTGATTCCCTTCCATTATCCCAACTTCTTCGTCTTCGGCGCCTGTGCAGTTGTGAGGATGACTTCATCGAGAAGGCCTACGAGATGATAGCTTTCTTCCGCTGTCGCCTGTACCCTGAGGCTGTCCTGCCCTTCTTCGAGTGTGCAGTCTCTCCGGTCAGGACACCCTCTCGACCACTCGGAAGTCTTCCTCGTCTAACAGGATTAAGCTTGTTCTCACTTTCCACCCCCATAGCGCTGCCGTTCGCCATGCCCTGCTTCGTCACCTTCCCCTTCTCCAGTCTAACCCCGAGACGCGGGAAGTGTTCTGTAACCCCCCCCCCCCCTCTTGTTGCTTACAGACGTGACAAGAACCTAAAGGATCTACTGGTTTGGAGTCACCCCCAGTCTGACGTTCCTAATCATTTCGGCACCATCAGATGTAAACGCAGCAAATGCTACACTTGTGCCTATGTCACGCAGATCCGGTCTGTCACATTCCCTAAAGCCACCTTCACCATTGAGGAGAGCTTGTGTCACACAACGTCATCTATGCCATCATATGTAAGCGTTGCGCCATGACATATATAGGTGAAACTGGAAGGAGGCTCGCAGACCGATTCCGCGAACATCTGTACAGCATAAAAGACTATTCTGGTTTACCTGTTGACGTCCACTTTAATGGCACGAGCCATCGGGGCGCCCAGGACATTCAGATTACGGCCATTAAGTCGTGTTTCTCTGACGACCGGGCCCATCTGGCGCTTGAGAACCGCTTCATTTAACAATATGGCACTCTGAAACCCGACGGCATCAATGAGCGCCTGTTTCTTGTATGACTTTAGACGATCCATAGTTTCTGTTTGTTTTGTGTTACATGTTTGTTATCATTTTTGTATTTTCATTCTCCGGTGTCATTTCGCATCTTCCGGCCAATCCAGACTACTCATATCAATGTGACCGTCCATGTTATTACTGTTCGCTTTCTGCTATATGTTTTAATTTTGTTTGAATTGTCTGTTTTAATAAAGACCTTTTGGTCGAAACGTCAATTTGTGTGTGTCATTATGTGTGTTATCTAGAACTAGCAAAACTGTATTACCCTTTTCCCGTGATCTACCTGTTGGATTTCAGTTTTGTGCAGTAAGTACAATTTTTCGATTATACAAAATATGCCGTACACACCGTGGCTATCGACAGTTTTCTGCACTCTTTTGGCTTAGTAACTATACAAATTGTACCGATCACACCGTACTATCGACAATTTGCAGCGTTCTTTTGGCTTAGGTCCTATAAAAACTATACTGTTCACACAATAGCTCTGTTCGCCCGTACAATTAAGAAGCATACTTGATGAGGACAGTGTGATCCTTCTGTCACCACATACGTGTATCCAATGAGAATAAAGACATGAATGTAATTTGTTGAATCATAATTACATAATGTATTTAAGCAGATGTTCACGCCTCGTTGAACATGGATAATGTCTTTTATAGATTAATACAAATTTGTTTGTACAAAACATATGTGGGACTCTAAGCCGACACAATCCTCGGCACTGTTGACATACTATGACGTAAAGAATTCTGGCTCCGAGAACTGGGATGCATGTACGTTGGAGACGTGGGTGGGGTTCAGAGTCAATTTCCTGATATTGGTAGATGTCGTTATGCCGTAGCGGCGACTATAGTACACATTGAGCCTCTCTAGAAAGTAAGAAGCTTTATCTAGAGAGCAGAGCTGTGCAAGTGATGAACTAAAGTGAGAATGAAGATCGAATTACCCAGTATGATCGAGACATGCCGGATGAAGTGCTATTCGTGGTAAAGACCACGCAGTAGCTAGAACGATGTGTTTCATAGCAATCGTCTCACCACAATTGATTCAATTTATAGGATGAACCATGTCTCAAGCGCTAGATATTTCAACATGAACATAAACTTCTGGTTATGGGAAAACAGTGTTTAATGCAGCTCTCCAGGACATGAGGGAAAAGAATTGAGCATATGTCTGAGAGCACATATTGTCTATATATCCTACCGAAGCGGCGCTGAGACTAGAACTCTGGAAGATTTGGGCAACGTAGAAGTGGAGCAATGCCTTGTCTGCGAGGATACGCTAACCTCCGCCTAGCTCGACTGCTGCGTTGCTCAAGAGCATCTTAGGTCTCATACATGGAGAATTGTGTGTATTACTTAAGGACCAGGGATGGGGAGGGCAGTGTTCACGGCTTTCTCATACGATATGTGTTTGCTGACTGCGAAATTTCTCGTCTACAGTAGAAGTAATCTACTTACTTCCTTGAGTGATAACAGTAATGGGCAATCGTCATAGCACAGACCGTGCTTTTCAGAGGATTGGAAGGCCATCGCACCCGAAAGAGGCGAGTGCGTGAGCAAATGCACAAGTCAAATCCCAGATCCCTAACGTGTTTAGCGACACAGAACCTCGTCTAGAAACAGTGCCAGATTTACCTATAAGTTAAACAAGCTATAATTTAGGGCCCCCACTCACTAGGGGCCCCAAATTTCACTGTTATTTCACTATTTATATATTCTTAATCGTTAAAGCGCCCCATATCTCAAATAGCTTAGGTTCCCATATCTCAAATAGCTTAGGTTCCCATATCTCAAATAGCTTAGGTTCCCATATCTCAAATAGTTTAGGGTCCATATCGCAAATAGCTTAGGTTCCCATATCTCAAATAGCTTAGGTTCCCATATCTCAAATAGCTTAGGGTCCATATCGCAAATAGCTTAGGGTCTCATATCTCAAATAGCTTAGGGTCCCATATCTCAAATAGCTTAGGGTTCCATATCTCAAATAGTTTAGGGTCCTATATCTCAAATAGCTTAGGGTCCCATATTTTAAATAGCTTAGGGTCCCATATCTCAAATAGCTTAGGGTCCCATATCTCAAATAGCTTAGGGTCCCATATCTCAAATAGCTTGGTAATAGTAATAGAATGGTCTTCCAACACTTTGCCGACTGAGAAGCATCTTGTCGGGCCAAAGATGCAGTGTGGGTGAATCAAGCGAAATACAAGATCGTCTTGTAACATATACCCGGCCAGGTAGAAATTCTCTTCAAAGGATACTGCATTAAGCCGACCTCTCCTGGTTATGAAAGAAACAACCCTCTTTTTACATGGATAGTAATAGCAAATCACTGCTACATCCTGGGGATCTGAACAATAACAAGAGAGAAGCATAGTGGATATCCATTAAATAGATCATCAACTGGGGGAGGGGGAGGAGAGGCCTGAAAAAGTTTGACAGATGTTGACAAGGGGTAATAGCTTGACAAAAGTTGACGTCATATTTTTTTTGCCTCTTGTCCTGTCTTGTCTTATTCATGTGACCTTCGTGATGGCTCTTGTGTCATTTATTATAGTGTATCGCCAATACATACAACAAGCTCTAAACAGATGTTGACAGGGGGGTAAGTGGCTTGACAAAGGTTGCCGTCATATTGTTTGTATATACCAGTTAAATTGTTTGAATTTGAAAATGTTTTTGAAAACTCAATATATCACGTAGTTTTTTTCTGTAATCTTTCTGTACTTTTTCTGTACTCTTTCTGTACTTTTTCTGTACTTTTTTAGTACACTTTCTGTACTTTTTTAGTACTCTTTCTGTACTTTTTCAGTACTTTTTTAGTACTCTTTCTGTACTCTTTCTATACTCTTTCTGTACTTTTTCTGTACTCTTTCATTACTCTTTCTGTACTTTTTCTTTACTTTTTCTGCACGTTGTCTGTACTCTTTCTGTACTTTTTCTAAACTTTTCTATAATATTTATGTACGTCTTCTTTATTATTTCTGTACTTTTTCTGTATTCTTTCTGTACTTTTTCTGTACTTTTTCTGTATTCTTTCTGTACTTTTTTAGTACTCTTTCTGTACTTTTTCTGTACTTTTTTAGTACACTTTCTGTACTTTTTCAGTACTTTTTTAGTACTCTTTCTGTACTCTTTCTATACTCTTTCTGTACTTTTTCTGTACTCTTTCATAACTCTTTCTGTACTTTTTCTTTACTTTTTCTGCACGTTGTCTGTACTCTTTCTGTACTTTTTCTAAACTTTTCTATAATATTTATGTACGTCTTCTTTATTATTTCTGTACCTTTTCTGTATTCTTTCTGTACTTTTTCTGTACTTTTTCTGTATTCTTTCTGTACTTTTTTTATTTTTTTGTATTCTTTCTGTACTTTTTCTGTACTTTTTCTGTATTCTTTCTGTACTTTTTCGGCAAGAAAATTATTTAGAGAAAAGTGGAGAATTTTAAAAAAGTCTTGACTAATTTAAGTAAGGGTGTTCCCTGAATTCTTAACAGTTTGTTGACATTTGTGGCGGTGGAGGGGGGGTGTCCCAAATTGACAAAATATTATTGACGCAATTCATGAATAGTGCCACGGTAGCATGATAATGCACGCAATGAAAGCAGGACTAGATTATCTAGCATTGCGGTGTCTAATCTATGGTAACGTTGTCAATCATGGACAGATTATAATCTAGGCATGCAATCATTACCTGTACTTCATATTCTATATCTTAAACCACAGGGGGAAACTAACGATTCCTCACGAAGAATTAAATCGTTGAGCTAACAATGGGGACAAACTAACGATTCCTCACGAAGGATTAAATCGATGAGCTAACAATGGGGACAAACTAACGATTCCTCACGAAGGATTAAATCGATGAGCTAACAATGGGGACAAACTAACGATTCCTCACGAAGGATTAAATCGATGAGCTAACAATGGGGACAAACTAACGATTCCTCACGAAGGATTAAATCGATGAGCTAACAATGGGGACAAACTAACGATTCCTCACGAAGGATTAAATCGATGAGCTAACAATGGGGACAAACTAACGATTCCTTGCGAATAAATATATTGATGAGCAGTCTCACTGAAAGATAGACAATCCATAATACTGAAGAAATTCATCTATCTACGTAACGTGTCCTATGTAGAACGTTGTCCTCACTGCCAATCTGTACATCTATCGGTTCTGTGCTAGCTGTCCATCTTTTTCTAGTGTCCTATTAAGAAGGTGTTTGATTTTATGTGTCCATTGTAGTCTTGGTCGCCAAGATTTTCCTTGTAGTCTTTCTTGTAACTTTTCCGTCCAGAATTAATGTGTCAAAACCAGTTTGTTTCTTTATCGAAATATGTTAGTTTGTGTTTTTGAAAGTTTTTAGGAGCCATTCTTCTTCTATGTTAAATTCTTTGCAGACGTCTGCCTTGGTTTGTCTTTCTGTCCATGGTACTCTTAGAAACTTTCTATAACATTTCATTTCGAATGCCGATATTTTCTTTTTCACTGCAGGTGTCATTGCCCACGCCTCACAACTATATGATGTCACTGGAAAGATATAGCTTCTGAATAGTTGTAACTTTGTTTTTCTGTTTGCCCCTTGCAATCGATTTTTCATCTGTGATGTTTTTTATAGGGTCAATGTTAATCTCTTTCTGATCTCTACAGAGAAACCTATAGTGTTGATTGTTGTCCGAGATAATCAAAGTTGTTGACATTTTCAAGTTGTTCTTTGTCAATGGCTATTGCAGGTGTGAGTTCATGCATAATTTGTGTCTATTTTACATTTTAGGAAACTATTTTGTGCCTCGCTGTGATGTTTTGCTAACTTAATCATGTGTTCTAAGCCTGTCGGGCTCATTGATATTGGAGTGGTGTCCTATTTTCTAAATCTCATATTCTTGATATTAATGGGTTGAAACTAATCATAACGGGAGTCTTCTCGGACATTTCTCATGATGTTTTGTGTGTATATGTTGAACAGATGTGATGAGAGAATGCATTCTTGCCTGACTCCTTTTTGGACCTCATACCAATCAGATATTTCTCCCTCGAGACGAACAGAAGCCTGTTATTCCCGATAAAGCTTTTAATAATTGTTACGAGATAGTGTGGGAAACCCATGCTTTCCATTATGCTCCATACGTTCTGTTGTGTTACACAATCAAACGCCTTTGAGTAGTCAATGAAACAGTTTTATATGTCTGCATTGACTACTCTGCATTGAACACTCTGCATTTCTCTATTATATTTCTCATACTGAAGTTGTAATCCCTAGTACCTCTGTTTTGTCTAAAACCTGCCTGAACTAGATTGATTTCTCTGCCCTTATGTTGTTTCATTCTTTTCATGATTATTTCGGAAAGTATGATTATCAGAAAGAGTAGTTGCTGGTATTACACTAGGCAACAAACACTTACAAATGTTTTCTTACAGATGTTATGTTTCACGTGGCCGTACGGCTAGAACACCGGCCTCAATTTCCTGAGATCCCGGGTTCAATCCGCGGTTGGACAAGGATTTTTGTCCTTCGGAGGTGCAATAACACATTCTTCCTGTACACGTCGCGGCGACAGCTTTGGCACAGCGGCCTTTATTTCCACAGCCTTAAAAGCACTCCTTAACAGGAAAACATGCAGTAACGAAAGGTCAAGTTTTTTTAATGTAACAGAAATAATTTTAGCTATTTCTTGTCAATTCTAAAGTTCTGAGCACGAATACAATAGTAAAATTTCAACAACAAAATTGTAACCTGCAAAAACGAAAGTTTACAAAAACAAATGCATGCCAATAGTAATAACTAACTGTTAATACCTCTATAGGGAGCCGCGTAGTGCACTGGCTTCACATATGAGTGGAGCTGGGTTCATTCCAAGTTGAGGCGGAAATATTTTTTCAGATCGCAACGGCTCCCAGTTCGACTCAGCCTTAATTGGGTACTGGATTAATCCGGGAAGTAAAGACTGCGAGGGAGATGAGATGGCTACCGCCTTCATTTGCAGAGCCTCTGAAATGTGAGATCGCTAACATCTCGCACCCCTACGGCAATAATAAATGCTATGGGTTACTTTACTTTTTTTTTTACCTCTAAAAATCAAGTCATCGACTACTTATTAGATTTCATCGCCTGTCTCTTGTACAGTTATTTGTGATTATCTCTCGGGAGTGTCCAGCAATAGTCAGTCAACATTAGAATTGACCATTTTCCCTGGTATCTTTGTTCCATTGTTGCGATATCTTGATGGACATGTTCGTCATGTTCATCACTAACCATACCACAGTTCTCAGGAAAGAAATCCAGATGGAAATGAAGAAGTGGATCTTTAGAGACATATTGTAGCCAAGTATCTGATACTTCATCAGCATGCCTTCACTAATTCCTTGTAGTTTTCTGCCCTAACATTACCCCGAGAAAGTTGGTGAACACTAGACGACAAGCATTCCAAGCTTGTTTCTCATCACCCTGCAGCAAGTTGTTGAACTGGTCATCTTTTAAGAGCTCTCGAATCTGAGAACCCACAAAAACTTCCTCTTTAATCTTTGCTTCACTGAAATCGAGGGAATTTTTCATGCTGGTATCGGGAAGCTGGCGTAGTCCAGTCCATGTCTTTCACAAAATTCTTCATCAAACCTAGTTCAATGTGAAGGGGTGGTAGTGTTTTTTTTAAAACTCGACAAAAGTTGGAGGCTTGATATTCTTCTCTCGAACTACTATATTTTGCCTGTAAATCCATTCCTTCCACAAGTAATGCAATTCCCTTGATGGGCTTCAAATCACCACTTGTGCCAGCTATACTTGTTCTAATCAATGTAATTCAGTATCTGTTTGAAGTTATTGTATGCCTCTTCCATGTGGACAGCATGCCCTACTGGAATAGCTGGAAGACAGTTTCTATTGCGCAAAAGCACAGCCTTAAAACTCAGATTCGACGAGTCTACTACAAATAGTCTCCATTCTTGTGTGTCATCAAGTTATTTTTAAGGCATTCATGAGGCCATCAATATCGGAACAGAATAAAAGATTACATTCCTTTCTAAAGAAAGGCTCCAACATCTGGTGGCGCTTTTTATATAAAGTAATTGTAATCTTCTTTTATGAGATTTCATTGTTGGAATGTTGATTCCAGAAATTCTGCCTTGTTCTTGGATAAGTCCAAGTCATGAACCAGGTCATTTAGTTCTTCCTGTGTTATTCTGTGTGATTTTGATGATGTACCGCAGTGAAAATCTGGATCACTGCATGCTGATGGACCAGGAGAAGAGCAGGTCGACTCATCCTTGTCCTCATCCTTGTCCTCATCCTTGTCCTCATCCTTGTCCTCATCCTTGTCCTCATCCTTGTCCTCATCAGATGAATCAAGAGAATATTCTGCTGGAGGTTCTGAAATAGAAAGTGCCTCACTGTGTGAATCTGGTCCCAATGAAGACGGATAGTTTGGGAAGAATATTGTTTATTATATTATTTTACTTCGTTATTCCGCCGAAAAGAGGAGGAACCAGCAGAAGTAACAGCAACTTATGCGGTCGTTTGACATTCTCCACACAACGGAGATTGCAAACGGCATTGTTGGTCTGTTGCCATGCAACCACTGTGAAAGCCGTGCTGTACATGTAGCACAGCGTATGTGCGGTGCCCATGACTTGTCTTGGTCACCAACCTTGCATCCGAAGTAAAGATGATATGCCTTCTTCACTTGAGACTGAGACTTTTCTTCTGTTTGGAAAATGTCGCTTCCCCGCAGATATAGCAGAAATTGTCCACAAAATTAACGCACTATGGATGCATTACTGTTCTGTATTGTACGTAAATGGATACAATAATAACAGTTGTATGTAACAGTAGCTTAAAGTGTCTCCCAACAAATGACAACAGTTGTAATACAGATGCGAAGAGAGTGCCGCCGTGATTGGCATGCCATCAGAACACAGAGAATGATCCAAGAACTCATACTGCAATACTCCAAGCCAGACGATATGATAATTTACACAGACGGCTCAGTAACACAAGAAACAAACGGGCGGGGTTGGGGCCTCGTGGCCTACTAAAATGGCAAGAAATTAGCTGAGAAGTCAGCTGCCTACTCCACTACAACATCGAGTATGAGAATGATAATAGAAGCGGTGACAGCAGCTCTCACTTCGCTGACGACGCAACCACCAACAGATCAGTATCGGACTCTCAAAGTATGCTGCGCAAGGCAAGATAGAAAAGTGTATGATCAGAAATGAATAGGTCACTCTTCTTAACAACGCGCAAAGCATTACATGGATCTACTGTCCAGGTCATGCTGGGGTATGGAAAACAAACGAGCCAATGTGTTGGCTGGTAAAGCCTTGATGAATGGCACCAAGATGAGAAGAGACAGGATTGAATTGATTAGAGCAGTCATGGATACCCTACGAGAAGACGAGGAGGAAGTCGAACGAGACAATGTACATATTCAGAGAATGGTAGAAATGGGAGTGACTAGAGGCGATGGGAAAAAGTGCTCCCTCTCTGGAAAGATCAGAAGAACTCGTAATCAGCAACTAACTGGGACACTGAGCTTATGAACACTGAACTAATATGTTTATAGTTATATTCGTTCTTACCACACCAAGATACTACAGATTATGGTATTTTTCAGTCAGTAACGATTTCAATGCTGACCAGTGTTATTGGAAAAAGGTTGGCAAGACGGCGATAAACAAGAGACGATTAATAGTGTCTTTGACAGCAGCATGTGAACTGTTCTATAATGGTTCGGAGCTTCCATAAGAAGATTACGCTCTGGAACAAATATGCAACTAAATAATAATAATAATAATAATAATAATAATAATAATAATAATAATAAGTAACAATATAAAAAAATACAATAACAATTCCCTCCACTACCCACATTTACCAACCTTTCAGTTTGTCCTCAACTTTTGATTGTGCGAAGCCGCCTTTATTACGCACCATTAACACACGCAATGATATAATTCCATCACTTGATACAATAGCAGGAAAAATTTATTCCTAAACATAGTTTGTATTTTAACAAACTCTGATTACATACATGTATTTAATGTAGTCTTGTGAGTACATCTAAAAATAGGACTATTCTAAACGGAAGAATAAAAACTTTGACAACACAATGATCATATGTGTTTTTTCTGTTCCCAATATGCTCTATGCAAAACTAAACATTGTTACGATCACTCAACAACTTCCGCTGAAAGTTGATGTCATTATCAGTCGACTCAACATCGCTGTCATCAACAGATTAAATCGATTAATTGTGATTGTTCTACTGACCGGTAACGAACGGTTAACCAACGTGAGATTGTTTAGTTGGATCCCGAGATATTTCTAACGATAGAGTCCTTGTATCCTTTTACTTGACGACGACTGACAGACTATCACTATCAGATTATGAGATGTTAAGACAAAAACATACCAATACTAGTATACAAGACAATTTCAACGTTTCAACCGTTTGGTTGAATATAACGTTGAATAACATTTAACATTGTAGGTTGAATAATTTCAAATTAAAAATAAAATAATGTCGTTTTATTACCATAAAACTGTAGTAAAACACTTATTACCGCGTTACTACCATAAATAATTTTATGGTAATAAAACGACATTAACCAGTTAGGCTTTACCATAAATGCAAACATTAACCGTTAGAGCTTTATCAAGAATATATAAAGCAGTGAACAATCACTAAAAACAGTAAAAACAATATTTTCACAGAGGCACAAGAACGCAGACATTACACGTCACGATATCCAATGAAACAGTGACAAACGTGTACACAAGTAGTCATGTAAGCGGGTTATGTTGAAAACTTAAGCGGGAAATGAAAATAAAACTATTAATAAAAATATCTTCTTTTGATCCATTCGTGTGGAGTTGAATATCATGTTCTTTTTATAGCCTTATATCTTGTTGTGCTGGCAATCATTTCTGATACAGATGTTCTCCCATTCCATGTTCTCCCATGCCACAATTGCTAGTTTCAAATCATCTTCTCTCTAGCTCTTCCGCTACCTCTCTTGTTTTCAACTTGCATGTTATTATATACAATGTGTTCCTCCTAAAACAGTCATTACACTCAATAGAGAGTGCATGGAACTCAGCCCCTTAAGCGTGGATGCTGAGGTCAAGGCACTAATCTGTGAGAATACAGATGACACAGATGTTGTGATTCACACGGAAGGGTCGGTCATCCGTCACCACCGATGCACATGGGCCTTTACTGCCAGATCAAAAGGAAGAACCGCACACGAAGCCAGTGGTGCCTTTACCGCAACAACAAGCAACCTAACAATGGAAGTATTCGCAGTAACGCAGGCACTTAACTGGCTGGAATCGCAAGCCTATTCCCATGTGTGCATACTAAGTGACTCTCTGAATATTATTCAGATAGTCAAAACAGGTGATGTACGTAGGGGATTGGTGGAGTCATTAGAAAGAGCAGAAATACGGGCATCACTACGAAGACTCACGCTTATTTTTGTCCCCGGACTCGCGGGCGTGGAGGGTTATGAACCAGCCGACCAATTAGCTAGCCTAGCCACCACAACAGACGGCCAGCCTATGGACTAAACAGACATACTCATTGCTCATCGAGAATCCTCACGATCAGAGGATTTTGAGGAATGAGCATGAGTCGATATCGAGAATAAGCGAATTAGGCGTGAGGATGGGCGTGGCCAGTAGAGAACCCCTGACAAAGATTTCAAAAAGCGCTTTGAACTAACATAGAACCGGAACCATCAGCCGGTATACCCTGAGAGATTTACTGAAGCGAAGATCTGAGCACCTATGGACTTGTCCGGCATCAATCAATCAAGTGTCATGCCGACTGGCGTAGGCGATCATGTTTCTCCACGACTCTCTGTCTCTTGTGTTGTCATTAAGTTCGGTTGGTGAGCTTCTACCGTGCCACGATACACGCCCATCTAGTAACTTTCGGTGTGTTACTATGAGGATAATCAACAGACCTAATACCTAATATAATGTGTTCCATCTTTCCTCTCTCACGATGTGTCCAAAAAATGTGGACTATCTCTTTCTGATGCTGGTAAGCAGCTCTATTTTGAAATAACTTCTGTCAAAATATCTTCATTACTCTTTTTATCTGTCCGTGATGTTCTTAACATTCTTCTATAAAACCACAACTCTGCTGCCTCAATATCATTTTTCACTGTTTTGTTGAGCGTCTAAGATTCAATACAACAGAATTGGCTTTATATAACTTCTAAGAACTCTCTCTCTCTCTCTCTCACCCACCTCACCTGACAATGATATATTTCATAGGCTTGTTTTCATCTTGTGAAATGTTGCCTTTATCTGGTAATTTCTACCTTTGACTTCTTTACTACATCTTCCATCTGATGATATTAATGCATCCAAATATTTGATTATGTTGACTTCTTCTGACTGATCCTGTGTTCTTTGATGGTGCTTTCTAATGAATTTATTCTTTGACATTAGCATAAAACGTGGTCTACACCAACCACAATTTAAACAAATGCATGATCGGAATTAAGTCTGAAAGGCTTAAGAGAACCAAACTAAAAAATAATTCCTACGTAAATACTATTGTTATTCAGTTTTACAGCAGTATTACTTTTTATCAATTGTTTTATCATTCTGTGCAATAACAATTCTTAAAAGTATTTTGTTATCATGCCTAGCAGACTACAACTAAAAACGGTATGCAAGGATCTAAAATGACGCCTTCTCCTAACCACAGGGCATTGGGGGTGTCTACATCATAATTGTATAGATGAAGTGCAATGGGGGATTTAATTATAAATTTGACACCGAGTCGTCACGTTTTGTATATAAATATATTTTTCGAAGAATTAAACTTGAAGCTACGGAGCTACGTGCTATGGGTGATACTCTCGGGAGGTGGTGTTCTTCTCTGCTAAAATAAGTCAAGTATAGGACTACATCGCGGCCAAGGACACCGAAGTCTATCATCCACCCACATGGAGCCATTATTGAATTCAATAATGTGGTTTAAATAATTATTTTCGCTTTCTAATCATACCATCTATTATACAAATGTGGTTTATATAATAATATAATAAACTGGGTCCAACTTCAGCTTTTTTGGTGATGGTAATTTAATCTTGGATAACCCGACTAGGAAGTCAGATACTAACCACTGAGCTATCGAGGCACCATTCAGAAAGTACTGGCTGGACAATTGGCAAGAAAGCCACACACACAATTTCTGGATTGATGGCTGCATCCTGAATAGGGCGTTTTATCTTTTTTTCAAATTTGAAAGCGAACACAAACAAACGTACAAATTCCATTTGGTTGTTCATACGAGTATTTTATTGTAGGAACAATAATTAGACAACATCAAATTTCATCTCAGACTGGTGATTATATTACTGTTTTTATCAAATATATAACAATGTGAAAGAAGAATGTATGGTTTCCTGATTTCACAAATTTCGTTTCGTTTCCTAAATTGTGAGGTTGTTTTTTTTAAATTGTAGACGTTGTTGACAAAATTAAAATATACCTCTTATGTTGAAGTACGCCTCATTCAACCGGGCATGAGTCCAATTTGGTTATATCAGCGCTGTACAATGATCAGAAAATAGTGAAGGTTGCATTACTGGTGATCTAGTCACCACAACCTCTGGGAATGATACATTAACACAACATTAAAAAGGTAATTAAAATGTATAACAAACAGGAATATATGAAAGAAACAAAGTACGTACGTTTAACTGTTTCGTTTCACAAATATCTAATAACCACAATGGCTGAGAAAATCAGATTAATAGGCATGGGTCACGGTAACACAAATAGAAAGTGATATTAACAAGGATAAGTACTGAAATTTGCTGTTCTTATGCTTACAGTTCATGTAGTTTGGCGTCGGATATCACGTCGGGAGCCGATAATCTCCCTTGCTACAACAGACAGAAGACATGAGAAGGTAGTCCAGCAACTTCCCTTATCCCTCTTGTTCTTCAGTTTATCTGCTGTCACGATGTGCTCTATCTGTTCTCTTCTCATGGCGTTCTCCAATGCGTACTCTTCTTCTCATGCAAGTCAGCAACTCTCTTTTTTAAATTAATTTCTTTCAATATATTTTCATTATATTAAAGATGCGCGGCCTTTTCAACCAGCGAACATAAAATTCCACTTAGGTTATATCCAGACGCACTACTAAATCTCTACATCCTCTATACAATTTTGTACTACTGTGCTGATTGTTCAAGATTCACTTCCATACATGAGAATTGGTTCTATGTAGTTAATGAAAATGTGTTAGCATGACTAAATACAACATAAATAAGTGGGTTTTTTCATATAAGTGCAGGGATAGATTAAACATGTATGCAGAAATATTTTTTGTAAAAACATATAAAAGTACAAGAATATAATGTTAATACATTGTCGTAATCTGTTGATTAACGCGTCTCAGATTTAATCTGTAAATGACACATGTCAATGACCTTTCATTCCTGCTGCTACATCGAATTTTCTCAATTCTGAAACTCTCATAGTTGATGTCTATTTTAATATTGCAATGTGTTTCTTCCATTATTTGTTTGTCGAGTACTTGACAAAGACACTTAAGTTGAAACATCGATTCCGCGAGAATGAGACACATTTCCTCTCGCTTGTGTCAATTTGTCTTCTTTTTTTTTTAATATGACACACCATAAACGAAATGGTGTTCACCGCTAATTTCATACTTTATCCCATCACAATGGCAAGTCTCACAAAAAACCATATAACACCACATAAGGCAATATATAACTTTTTAATAGCTGTAACTTTGTTTCTCTATTCCATATATATTATTTATGGCTTATCAAATCTTCCATGTATATATTATATATGCCTTATCAAATCTCATATATATATATATATATATATATATATATATATATATATATATATATATATATATATATATATATATATATATGGAGAATATATACGTATTCAAATCTTCCGCACGCACACACACACACACACACACACATATATATATATATGCCCATCATAGTTTCCATATATATATATGTAAAGGTATATATCTTCATCGTGTATATATATATATATATATAATTTTTTGTCGTGTATAATTATATATCTGGAGAATATATGCGTATTCTATCGTCTACACACACACATATGTATATTTATATATATATATATATACACACATATATATGTGGCTTATCACATATTCCATGTATATCTCCAGTCTATATCTCCTTATTAAATCTTCTATATCAACATCTCAGGTTTCAATTCCTGATTTAAAATGCAACCATTTTCCTGTTTCCATCACCGCCTTCTTCTCTAATAATTGCAAATTTTGGTGATTAGGGTATTAAAAAAAAAGTAAAAAAGGAAAGTAACCCATAGCACGTTTTTAATGCCGTAGGGTTGTGAGATGTTAGCGATCTCACATTTCAGAGGCTCTGCAAATGAGGCTGGTAGCCATCTCCTCTTCCTCGCAGTCTTTACTTCCCGGATTAATCAGGTACCCATTTAAGGCTGGGTCGACCCGGGCCGTTGCGATCTGAAAAACATTTCCGCCTCAACTGGGAAATGAACCCAGGACCGCTCATATGCGAAGCCAGTGCGAATCCAAATATCGAGTATGTGGTAGGTATAATTTATGTTTTAACCTGTCTGTTTTTCATAAACGTAAATTCAATTAAATGAGAGATTACAGTAAAACCGTGTACAATATATCAATGTTCCTCACCCTGTATTCGACCATGGCCCTGTGCAAAACATATAAGCTGAAAGTTTTGTCCTATATAATTATCAAAAACTTTACAATTGATGAAGCCGCTCTGAGAATATTGCTATTGTTTCGCATCGGGTCGCGATTCTCCGTTTGAGAAGCACTGCTATATAGGATGGTATATATTTCTATTAGTTTTCTTTTTTCTTTGAAATTTTACTGTCAGTTAAACAGTCTTTGCAGAGATGCTACAATAAAAAACAAATCGTCATTTCGATCAAATAAAAGAAAAGAATGCAACACTAACATATATTTTTAACGCGAAATAATGGTACCCTATTCTGTGTTGTCATTATCATCCAATCAGGATGAGGATTAAGATTAACTTATATAAAACATGGGTTCTGTCAATATTTCTATACGCCTGTGAGACCTGGACTGTAACTACAGACTTGGTTTTTCTATTGTTCATTTTTCTCTTATTTTATATGAGCGATGTATGATGTATTATATGATTACATTATATGATGTATTATATGATTACATTATATGATGTATCACCCTCTTACTCTCATGTGATATATTCTTTCTAGAACATGATTTCCTTATGGATTCTCAGAACACTACGCGAGTATGGGTGAGTTGTCCTGACGCAGCGAGAGACATGTTTAAGCATTCTGACATATCACGGCACCATCGTCGTCTTGGGCGCCCACTTCCCCTGCTGTCGTTAACTCTACCTTCGTCCTCTTATTATATGATGTGTATATATAAGCGATCTAAAGAGAAAACACCATTCTCTGGAAACAACAACTTGATTATGGAAATGCTTGGACTGAAGCGAGACCGTCGTCAGAGTACTATAGCCATGTGCGCTCATGATCTAGAAGGCTGGTTTTTCGGTATTCTGTGAGTCGTTGATCGGCCTTGGCTATTTTTATTTTTTTTAAGGGGGCGCCTCCAAGTATTTAAATAGTGAACAACGCATAATAAAACAATAATCAAAAACGTAAAGACTTAATTCTTGTTTACTTTCTAGGGTTAGATATTCTATAACTCAGATGGTCAAGACTGAAGTAACATAGGCTAAATAACGAGACAAACAGCAATATGTAAAAGAGTTACCAATATTTAATAAATATTACATAAATAAAACACACTGGCAACAAAACACAGTGACAGGCGTCGTCTTCAAACAAGTCTTCACGACAAAAGACAACATACAAGCAACATACATTACATAAAAACCTACATATGTGTGACGATGGTAAGAGAAATAAATTAAAGCTATTACAGAAAAATAAGTGGAAAAGTCCAGCTGTATAAGAGGACAGAGACATCACAGTAAAATCGAATGGGCAAGAGAATAATAAAGAGACAGAGAGAGAGAGGAGAATGAGTGAGACAACAATACACAAAACAACATAGCTCACAATGATCTTATATTTAGCAACGTTAACTTGCATATATAACATAGACGGCACAAAAACTCAACCAAGTAACGGAGTTTAAGTATCTAGGCAAAGTTTTCTCAGAAGACGGGAGACTGGATAAAGAAGTAGAGACAAGATGTTATTAAGCAAACACAGAAATGGGAGTGACTAGAGGTGATGGGAGAAAGTGCTCCCTCTCTGGAAAGAACAGAAGAACGCGTAATCAGCAACTGACTGGGATACTGAGCTTATATACTTTTAGATGGCTGACTGAATGGCAAACAGAGCATATATGGGAATGCTCACAATGTTTTGATGCTTGTTCCTAATCAAGAATGAAGAAGCAAACGCGGTTTTATATGAAAAATTAGAACCTCGACACGATATCCATAAGAACGTAAATAAACTCAGTATTCATGCCACAATTGTGCTATCAATGTCAGACCTTGACTCTTACAAAGAAACTATAACATGGTCTAGCAGTACGCATAATGAACAGTACTAGGTGTAACAAATAGATATATAATAAACAATGACACTATCAGAAATCTGGTGAAAATATTTTCCAAAAATATATAGACACAGAAAAGATCAAATGGTTCGGTCACCAAATCAGAATGGAAGCAGATCGCATTCCATCGATAACCTTCAATAAAAGATCATCTGAAAAGAGAAACAGCGGAAGACCCAAACTAAGATGGATAGATGACATCAGAGAAATAATAGAACACCAAGGCTACACTATGACAGTGGTATCACAGTAAGCACAAGATAGAAGACTTCGGCTACCCATGACACCTAGCAGCACACACTTGTAAGTACATGTGTATTGTTGTATCGATCATTTTCATCCATCTCTTGATCATTCTTGTGTGAATTCGATATTCCTATTATGTCTCTTGATCATTCTTGTGTGAATTCGATATTCCTATTATGTCTCTTGATCATTCTTGTGTGAATTTGATATTCCTATTATGTCTCTTGATCATTCTTGTGTGAATTCTACATTAATATTATGTCTCTTGATCATTCTTGTGTGAATTCTACATTCCTATTATGTCTCTTGATCATTCTTGTGTGACTTCTACATTCCTATTATGTCTCTTGATCATTCTTGTGTGAATTCGATATTTCTATTATGTCTCTTTCTTCTTATGAAGCTGAACTTTTCCTTTTCTTTTTTTCTGCATTACTCCTACCCTAGTCAAATCATATGGGGGATTCTATGTAAATTATGTTACTGGCATGTTGTCATTTGTCCTGTTGAAGACTATTTTATCGAAACGTCGCCTTTCATTGTGTATAATTGCTATACATAAGCGACAAATTTTAATATACTGACTTTAATTCATATACGAACGGTTTATAACTAGCAAGACATAATCCCATAGAAACTGAAGGAGGTGTGGGTATTAGCAGTCAACCCCTCCCCCCTCTTGCACATTTTTATGAAAATAGAGCACAAAATAAAGTAAATCAGCCCCCATCCTCCCAATTAGTTCTCAACCCCCCCCCCTCCCCCACCCCATAAGAAATACCATGCAACTCTTCACTCCCCTTCAACCAAGAAATCGAAATGGGCATGAACTTTTATAATTGTAACAATAGAAACATGTTCATGAACTTTTATAATTGTAACAATAGAAACATGTTCATGAACTTTTAGAATTGTAACAATAGAAACATGTTCATGAACTTTTAGAATTGTAACAATAGAAACATGTTCATGAACTTTTATAATTGTAACAATAGAAACATGTTCATGAACTTTTAGAATTGTAACAATAGAAACATGTTCATGAACTTTTATAATTATTACAATAGAAACATGTTCATGAACTTTTATAATTATTACAATAGAAACATGTTCATGAACTTTTAGAATTGTAACAATAGAAACATGTTCATGAACTTTTAGAATTGTAACAATAGAAACATGTGCATGAACTTTTAGAATTGTAACAATAGAAACATGTGCATGAACTTTTAGAATTGTAACAATAGAAACATGTTCATGAACTTTTATAATTATTACAATAGAAAGATGTGCATGAACTTTTAGAATTGTAACAATAGAAAGATGTGCATGAACATTTAGAATTGTAACAATAGAAACATGTGCATGAACTTTTAGAATTGTAGCAATAGAAACATGTTCATGAACGTTTAGAATTGTAACAATAGAAACATGTTCATGAACTGACTTTTATTCTATTTTTCCTGATACCTGTTGCCTTTCATCGTCTTAGCCTTTAGCTTCATCATTACCAGCGGTGTACTCTTTAGCTGCAGCAATATCAGTGGTGTACTCTTTAGCTGCAGCAAT
Organism: Meghimatium bilineatum; assembly: GCA_034231615.1. Lineage (NCBI taxonomy): Eukaryota > Metazoa > Mollusca > Gastropoda > Stylommatophora > Philomycidae > Meghimatium > Meghimatium bilineatum. The sequence goes on from CM067306.1 coordinate 12,251,617, forward strand.
ATCAGTGGTGTACTCTTTAGCTGCAGCAATATCAGTGGTGTACTCTTTAGATGATGTCACAAATCTCCTGTTGCTATCAAATGAGTCAGCAGGTTGAGATGACTTATCCGTCGAACTGACTCTGAAAGTTGTGACTCGAGTGTCTCCGGCGCCAACTTGTGAAAGAAAATATAACTACTGTTTGATAATGGAAATATTCTTCTTCTTCAGCGTTCATTCTCAAACTCCCGCTAGATTTCTCTTGTATCAAGATAATAGTCCTACTAGATTTCCAGTTGGATGTAGTCCAGAGAATGGAAATACTTTGTCTTCAAACTTTCTATTAATACTTGGATACATTAGAAACTTCGATTTAAAACAAATGAAGGAATTATCTACAGATAAGGTGTGTGGGTCTAAATGGCATTGTTAACTGTTGTCATAAATAACGGTTGCCATAAAGGTTGCCAAATTATCAGAGGATATCCAACAAGGTGAGGAGTGCCCTAAACGAAACCGAGAAGCGATAAATACTATTTTAATGTAATATTGTTACAAGATAATATACATTTAGTTAGTGTGTTCCTTTCGTGCCACAGGCGGCACATAGAGCAGAGGTTTTGGTTCTCCGTGCGTTGCGGTTCACTGCCTGTACTTTTAGTTCTTGAATGGATTTGCAATCTATTATTTCTCCTTCTTTAGGTATGGTGCCTTTTATGGTAATGTTTGGTCCTCCTCTTTTTCTTTTACCCTCAGATGTCCACATAAGGGATATCTGGTTCAATCTGTTTTTATCCAGTCTAAGAAAGTGTCCCAGGTATTTCCATCTCAGTTTTCTTACAACATTTGAAACATACTATTGGTGTGTTTTATTTATTAGATGGCTATTTGTGAAGAAATCGCTCCATTATATGTTCAACAATTTTTGGAGACATTTGTTCTCACAGCTGTTCAACTATTGGTCAGTTTCTTGTGTTGATTTCCAGCTTTCACTATCACAAGTTAATGATGGAATAACAAAGGAGTTGAATAGTTTAACTTTCTGTTTATTCCTATGTCTTTGTATATCGAAGTGCTCGTTTGTTTAGTGAATTTGCTTGTTATGATAGCACTACATGTATTTATTTCGTTCATGGAGTCACCGTCTGTAGATATTCTGCTACCCAAGTAAGTAAAGGTGGATACTTTTTCCAGTATTAGGTTATTTACTGAAATGTTATTTGTTGAGCTAGTGGGTTCCCTAATTTTTTATTTGGATGTGTTGATCTAGAACAAAATAGGATCTACAAGTAAGTCTGCATTTTTGTATCGTGTGTTTTTCGTGAGTAGAATTCAACATTTCGATGTCATCTGCAAAAAAGGATGTTAGTTAGTTGTTGTTTCCGATACATCTGATGGCTAACACTTTTTAACACACAGAGCAAGGAGTTAGACAGGGATGTGTACTTTCACCAGACCTCAGACCTGCCCTCTGTATACAGTGTAAACAAAATGCATGCAATAGTTGATATCCTAGGAATATTAGTGGGAGGACACAAAATAAACAATTTAAGAAATACCATAATTGTTCTCTACTCCTCACGCCTATCCTCACTCTCACAATGCACATTATGGACATTTACTCATGCTGATTTATCTCAAAATCCTCTTATCCTGAATCCCCCTGGCTGAACTACATTCTTGCTGGAAATCTAAAAGTATCATTGTTCTCCTACAAGAGAGATCCAGAGGGAGTTTCAGAACGAACCTTAAAAATGAGTTTTAAAATTTATGAAAGGAATGATAATAATGTTTTAACCTTACCTTTTACTTCTGGAATGTTTCTTGTCGTGTGCATATTGTACATACGAGGTTCTGTAGACGGTATGACATTAACAATCATCTAATTTTGTAACATTTCAAATTTTATCAAAATTATATATATATTCTACGATTCTTCTTATGTGTTGACGTGTACTGTTGGAAGCTTGTTAAACTGATTAACGTTAATACATATTATAGTCTATAAAATAGTTTATAAACATTATGAAAACTTTGTTTATTTAACAAGGCATGCACGTTTAAAGTCTCTAATTTGAAACAGGACAAGATAACGACAGACAATTTTGTTTTCATGAACATCCATTATTTTACATCTTAATTTGTTTCATGTCACTGTTTAGCATCCTAGATTACAATTACGAGTGTGAGTAGCAGCAACAAAATCATTGTAGACCATACAAAGTAGCAACTCGTGCTATTCTAAGTACGGAAATATTTCAGAATTTTGACAAACAACTGCAATGATTTGACCATGTTGAATATTATTACCAGTGTTATTTAATATATTCTTGAAACAGATCTCGCACCAAACATTACATAATCATCAAACAACAATTACAATCGGTGGCCGCTCTCTGTGCACCATCTTGTGTGTTGATGACATTAGTATTATTACAAATGGATGTGAGAAATTACTTCAAGAACTTACTTCTAATCTTCAAACAAACCTTTCCTTACTAATAGTATATAGATAGACATTGAGAAGAGGAACATAATAACAAACAGGGAAGTCAAGTATCATGTTAATATCTCGATGTATAATCCTGAAAACATGTGCCCTAGACACCATAAACAGTTACCCATCATCAGCATTTAAGATGTACACTTATGGTTCTGCTCTCAAGAGCACCTGTTTTTAAGGATATGACATTCATATACGGTGCCATAGTGGATCTGTCTACAAGTTTTGTGACTGTTGTGGTGAAAAGTGCTCAAATTATGAAGCTAAGATTTGGGCTATCCAGATAGCTATTGAGTTAGTACACAAGTAATTAAATATCATGGAAAAAACATCATACATTAGCATTTCTACAAACTCCATGTTAGTTTTGGAAGTACTGAGCAGTACGTAATCTCATCTTCATATTTCCAACGTGACCCTGCAATAAATATCTAGATATAGCGATCTAACAAGATATGGGTGTTCGTCCATCACAAGTGACAATGACCATTTGTTACATCCACTTCTGTAATATTCAGTTAGAGTTATGTCCATGCCTAATAGTTCTTAGATGGATAATAGACTCTATTTCTTCATATCTAACAAAATATAATACAGCAGACAGACTTGCAGAAAAGAAGTGCCATAAAACAACAAAAGCGAACACTTTGTAGCATGGGGGGGGGGGGGGGGTGTTCAGGTTAGGTTAGGGTACGTATGTGGATTATTTTCTTCACATACTGGACACGTCCATATTTTGTTCAGATCTCCGCTTTAGTAAATCTCTCAGTGTATGACATCTGATTGTTCTGGCTTTGTATTGGTTCAATGATCATTTTGAAAAATTAGTTAGGTGTCTCTACACGTCACGCCTATTCTCACTCCCACATCGCACATTATGGATATTTACTCATGCTGATTTATCTCAAAATCTTCTGACCCTGCAGACTTATGAAGATCACTATGTCTGTTCATACCATAGGCTGACCATCTATAATTGTGACAATGATTGTTAATTGGTCGGCCCGTTCATTTCCCTTCATTCCCGCGTGTCCGAGGAATATAACACTCCAAACTTACCCCTTATCTACATACTAGACTGTTGATCTTTGTATTATTATCGTGGGCTTAGTCTGTTGAAGTAATGCAAGTAACACTCACTATCAAAATGGAGGATTTATTGGAGTAGGTCACGGTGGGTGGACATAAGTGATTTTTGGAAGAAATAAATGATACGGAGAGTTAATTGGCGTAAGATTGCAAAATTGTCTAAATGTTGCATATTCACCCATACACAGTAATTCAGACAATTAACACATCCGCTGAAGTATATGGATCGTTGGATATTGGCATAAATAACATTGTCAACCAATGAATCTCTGTTGGTTGGACTACATCCTTGCTGAAAATCTAAAAGCATCATTGTTCTCCAATAGGAGAGAACAGAGTAAGTTTTAAAAATAACCTTAAAAAATTGTTCGCATAATTCTGAAAAGAATGTTAATAATGTTTTATCCTTACCATTTACTGGACCGTTTCTTGTCCTTGGCAAACCCTCCATATAAGGTGCTGTAGATGGTATGACAAAAATAATCATCTCAATCTAATTTTCATATAAAATCTTATCCAAATTATATAGGTACAGATATGAACAGAAACTACAAACTAATACATTCAAATACTTAAGACATTATATGAGTAGCGGTGGAAGCACTAACAAAGAAATAACGAATATAATTTAAATAGCCTTGGCTACATTATATACAGATATAAAACAATATGGAATAGTATGTAAATAGTATAAGGAAATAAAAGAACAGCAGTTAAGATCAACTGGTGAAAATCTTTTAATAATAGCTATTCTTTTGTAATAGACAAGATTAATATTCTACACACTGAAACAAGGAAGAGAATAGAGCTCGGCTTTGTGTGATTTTTGTGTTGTTGTTTCAAGAGCGGGACTCCTACGTCTCTGGGATATTAATAACATTTTCAAAATTTAATATTAGAAAAGATATGACCTGCCAAGCTAAAGGATAGAATAACCACTCATATCTAAAGAAATTACTTCATCATCATAATTATAACCATCACATGTTTGTGGGTATTCTAACATTAGGTAATAGTGAATTAGTGATACTTATTTTATGGGGTCCTACCAGCCATTCCCAAATGTGATATTTCTTGTTTTGCTCCAATAGTAGTTTCTGTGAAAGAAGTATGACAAATATTGTACATCTTATAAAACTCCACATGTAAATCTTTCTGTGTACATTCGCACGCTCATGCATATGTTTATTTATTGATTTATCTGTTAGTTTATGTGTTAGCTGCGATTCCAAATGAATTGTGAGATATTTCCAGGGCGTCTGTAATTATGTCAATAGCGACAAAGGCAGCAGCAAAAGGCTCTAGAAAGTTTGATCGTGTCTATCTTTGAGGTTGGGGACCAGCATGCAGTATGAGAACGTGCTCTCGCGTATATTTCGAATATATCAACCCTACTATCGACATTGTTACGGAGTTCAATGAAAGAGGTAAAAACAGCGAACGTATTAGTTACATCCATGAAGGTGAATTTGTCGGATCATTTAGGCAAATAAATTGGCACGGCCTCGCATTTCCGTTCTCCGTACTACTGAAAACCACATTGGAAATCTCAGATAAATTACAAATAAACTCTTAAAATTCATTAACAGACTAGATTTTACAAACTGGGGAGCAGACAAAAACTCCGCCAACTGCATCCAGCTAGAAATCAAGTAATACCACTGTCCTACTATAAGAGAAATCAAGTACGACCACTGTCCTACTATAAGAGAAATCAAGTAGGACCACTGTCCTACTATAAGAGACATCAGGTGGGCAGTTAGAAAACTAGCGCAAAAACACAACACATGCAAATTTAAAAAAGTACCAACGTATCCTTTTATACAGTGTGAAATTTCCCCACACATTTATTTCCTACCCAGAGGACTCCAACTTTGATGGATGTTAGTTAGTTAGTTAGTTAGTTCGTTAATTAGTTAGTTAGTTAGTTAGTTAGTCAGTCATCAGTCAGTCAGTCAGTCAGTCAGTCAGTCAGTCAGTCAGTCAGTCAGTCAGTCAGTCAGTTAGTTAGTTAGGTAGTTGGTTGGTGGTTGGTTGTTGGTTGGTTAGTTAGTTGGTTGGTTGGTTGGTTAGTTAGTTAGTTAGTTAGTTAGTTAGTTAGTTAGTTAGTTAGTTAGTTAGTTAGTTAGTTAGTTAGTTAGTTAGTTAGTTAATTAGTTAGTTAGTTAGTTAGTTAGTTAGTTAGTTAGTTAGTTAGTTAGGTTAGTTAGTTAGTTAGTTAGTTAGTTAGTTAGTTAGTTAGTTAGTTAGTTAGTTAGTTAGTTAGTTAGTTAGTTAGTTAGTTAGTTAGTTAGTTAGTTAGTTAGTTAGTTAGTTAGTTAGTTAGTTAGTTAGTTAGTTAGTTAGTTAGTTAATTTGGTTGGTTGGTTGGTTGGTTGATTGGTTGGTTGGTTGGTTGGTTAGTTGGTTAGATGGTTGGTTGGTTTGTTGGTTAGTTAGTTGTCGGATCATCATCACTGCAAACTGGACACGTCCATAGTTGCTCCGATCTCTCCTTGAGTGTATCCGCCATTACACTTCTGCTGACAGTACCGGTCCTATGCTGGTTGACCATCATTCTTCTGCGCTCTCCAAAATGTTCACTTCTAGCAACACCCATTTCAATCCCTGATCTTTAATCCTGGCAATTGAAAAGGAATCATCATCCACATTAGTCTCACTCTCGTGTGCTATATCTCTTAAGGAGTTCAAAACGTCAGCGCGATCCATTGCCCCATCGCCTTGTGCCACAATCGCGTACGACGCCAGTTGATCCGCTCTTTCATTGCCTTGAACACCCACATTTCCCCCTGGTCACTGCCATAGTCTCCATGGTCATGCTACTCGTAGTGACCGCAAAGGCACCACTCTTCTCCCTGATCGTTTTACCTGCGAACTTTAATTTGATGGATGTGTGCGACTCAAACTCTCACAAAATTGATGATTATTTGAAATCCACATTTATAGTCTTACTAAAGAAACCAGGGAACACCGAATGTGAACAATACAGTATAATCAGCATATTGAGCCAAATAACCAATATACTTCTCAGAATCATCATGAAAAGAGTGAGAAATAAAATAAAAACAGAAATGTCAAGAACAATGTGGCTTCGTAGAAGACAAATGTACAAACAATGATAAATATATTTTTATAGCAATAATAGAGGTAAAAACAGACCTACACCACTGTTTTATAGACCGCACAAAAGCCTTTGCTAAAGTTAAATATAGTGTAGTTATTCACATGTTCCAGAATTTCAACATCGACAGTAACGATTTAAGATATCATTAAGAACATTTACTGGCAAATAAACAGCAGCAATAAACGTCGGAAATTAATTTGACCTTTTTTTTAACAAATAAAACAAGGAGTTAGATAGGGATGTGTATGTGCACCAGACCCAGTGGCGTAGCGAGGCGGGGGTGGAGGTGCGGACCGCCCCGGCGGCATCATCGGGAGGGCGAAAAATTTATTTTCGTCTAGTCTTTCACAATCACTGACATATTTTGTTCATGTCATAAGGGCGGAAAATTATGATTCCGCCCCCGGGCGCCATTGACCTACGCTACTCCACTGACCAGACCTGTCATCTTTATACAGTGAAAATAAAATGCATGCAGTAGTTGATATCCTAGGAATATGAGTGGGAGGACATAAAAAAAATTAAGAAATGCCATAATTGTTCTCTACTCGTCACGCCTATCTTCACTCTCGCATCGCACATTATCGACATTTACTCATGCTGATTTATCTCAAAATCCTTTTATCCTGAATCACTGCTGGCTGCACTTCATCCTTGCTGGATATCTAAAAGTATCATTGTTCTCCTACAAGAGAGATCCAGAGGGAGTTTCAGAACGAACCTTAAATAAAGGAGTTAAAAATGTTATGAAAGGAATGATAATAATGTTTTAACCTTACCTTTTACTTCTGGAATGTTTCTTGTCGTGAGCATATTGTACATACCAGGTTCTGTAGACGGTATGACATTAACAATCATCTAATTTTGTAACATTTTAATTTTATCAAAATTTATATATATATATATATATAATATATATATATATAATATATATATATATATATATATATATATATATATATATATATATATATATATATATAATATATATATATATATATATATATATATATATATATATATATATATATATATATATATATATATATATATATATATATATATATATTCTACGATTCTTCTTATGTGTTGACGTGTACTGTTGGAAGCTTGTTAAACTGATTAACGTTAATACATATTATAGTCCTATAAAATAGTTTATAAACATTATGAAAACTTTGTTTATTTAACAAGGCATGCACGTTTAAAGTCTCTAATTTGAAACAGGACAAGATAACGACAGACAATATTGTTTTCATGAACATCCATTATTTTACATCTTAATTTGTTTCATGTCACTGTTTAGCATGCTAGATTACAATTACGAGTGTGAGTAGCAGCAACAAAATTATTGTAGACCATACAAAGTAGCAACTCGTGTTATTCTAAGTACGGAAATATTTCAGAATTTTTACAAACAACTGCAATGATTTGACCATGTTGTATATTATTACCGGTGTTATTTAATATATTCTTGAAACAGATCTCGCACCAAACATTACATAATCATCAAACAACAATTACAATCGGTGGCCGCTCTCTGTGCACCATCTTGTGTGTTGATGACATTAGTATTATTACAAATGGAAGTGAGAAATTACTTCAAGAACTTACTTCTAATCTTCAAACAAACCTTTTCCTTACTTATAGTATATAGATATACATTGAGAACAGGAAAATAATAACATACAGGGAAGTCAAGTATCATGTTAATATCTCGATGGATAATCCTGAAGACATGTGTCATAAACAGTTACCCATCAGGAGTATTTAAGATCTGCACTTATGGTTCTGCTCTCAAGAGCACCTGTTTTTAAGGATATGGCATCCGTATACGATATCATGGCGCAAACGAGTGTTATGACTCTTATGGTGAAAAGTGCTCCAATTATGAAGCAGAGACTAGGGCCATCCATGTAGCCTATTAGTTAGTAAACAAGTAATTTAATCTCATGGGAAAAAATACTATCAGAAATTGTCATTTGTACAAACTCCATGTTAGTTTTGGAAGCACTTAATAAGACTGAGCAGTACATAGTCTTATCTTTGCACGTCCAGAGTAAGTACACAATATACCCTATCCATAAATGCTCAGATCTCCGCTTCAGTAAATCTCGCAGGGTATGACGACTGATGGTTTCGGCTTTGTATTGGATCAGTGGTATTTTTGAAAAATTAGTTATGTATTCTCTACACGCCACGTCTATTCTCATCCCAACATCGCACATTATCGATATTCACATATGCTGATTTATCTCAAATTCCTCTGGTCCTGTAGATACACGAAGAGAACTATGTCTTTTCATTCCATAAGCTGACTATCTGTAATGATGGAAAGGCTTGTTTATTGGTCGACAAGTTCATTTCCCTTTACACCTGCGTGTTAGGGAATATAACACAGCTAGAATACCCGCTTCTCAACATACTAGACTATGTTAAAGTCTTTATCATCATAATAGTTTTAGTCTCCTGCAGTAATACAAGTAACAGTTTCTATCTTCTTCTTCTTCAGCGTACATTCTCAAACTCCTGCTGAATTCTCTTGTAGCAGGACCATTGTCCTACTATATTTCCAGCAGGATGTAGTCCAGAGAATGGAAATGCGTTGTGTCGCCGTTTTATTTGCGCCAATGGCCCGACACATCCGTCTTCGGCGGGAGTCGCTATCAAAATGGAGGATTTTTTGGCGTAGATCAAGATGGGTGGACCGAAATGGCTTTTGAAAGAAATAATTGATACTAGCAGTTAAATGGCTTGAGATTGCAAAATTCTATAAATATTGCATATTCACCCATACAGATTAATTCAAACTATTAACACATCCGCTGAAGTATATGGGTCGC